>VUQG01003866.1:4912-29135 GCA_015106755.1 Etia nguti
AGTATTTTGTTTAAAAAAAAAAAAAAAAGAAAAAGAAAAAATGATGCTTGATGGCTGTGCTACTAATCAACGGCCCTTTTACCAACTTACAAGAAAAAATAAATATCATAAAATTTCCAGGCCTATGTGACCTTATCATGATGGAGTCAAGTCTAACTTAATGTTCTTTTCTTTCACAATCACTGCTCAAAGAAGACTTTCAAAAGGAGTGTCTCCTTTCCTTTAAAACACCCAGAAGCTAGCCAAGGTCAAGCCACTCCATAGTACAGTCCGCACCCATGAAAAGTACAGCGTACTTACAATGTAAGATTTGAAAATATTGTTTGTTTTTCCACAAAATTACTAAGAAATTACACAACACTTAAATTTACCTACGGAATCATTTGTGTCTCCTTTCTTGTAAAATACATGAAGTTATGCAATACTTAAAATTACTTACAGAGTACTTGAATTTATTTACAGTATAATTATTTCTTTGTTTCCTGTAGGTAATTATAATCACATTGCAACTTTGAATAGAACACATTGAAATTCCATTTAATTACAGTGGAATTATACTGTTAGAAATGGGCCGTATTGTAAAGTGTTACCAATTATGTACATGGTCTCTATAGATGATGTGGTTATTTAATGCATATAACAATCCTAAGTTCTTTCTTCACTCTGGACAAACTTTTGCTCCTACTCAACTTAAGGTGGATTTGTGGCTTTTCTAGAGGTTTTGCTCATAATGCATTAGGGGGGGAAACTGAGAACTAAACTAAAGACAAAGTAGACTAATAAATCTATTGTTTTCTATGTTATTTAATTCATTAGTTTCTAAACTTAACATCTTATTTAAATAGCCAAAGGAGATTTTTTTATCCGTCTCATCAATATTTTATAACAATTTATTAACTTTCTTTTAGTCTCATTCAAGTTAACATTTTGCAAAGAAAAGCAAAACATAAGTAAAAATGTTTATCATAACCTTATATTTTAAGACATATTTGAAATTACAGTATGATCATTTTTCCCCAACCCATAGCTGTTCCACTTTTTGTGTTCATGAGATGAATTTAATGATACAGATGCTTTTATGGTATTATTCTCCCACATTTAAACGAAGATAATTAAGGATAGAAAAAAGAAGGAAAATGAAACAGACACACCAAAGACAGAAGATGCATTAAGTATCACTTATAATTCCTAAGCAAAATATTATAAAATATCATCAAAAACTCCCAAAGCTTTGTGCTGAGGTTGTTTTTGTTTGTGGTTAGCATACTCCCTGGAAAAAATTCTACAGACAGAAGCTGATTTGAGAAGCCTGCACATTATTTGAAAAGGACTAGTGTTTGTCATAATGAGGTGAAGCCCGAGATGGCTCGATCTCAAAGAAGAAAAAAAGAAAATCACAGTTTTCTCTTAATTAAGTGTTGACAAAGGAAATACAACCAGAATCTTTTATGCACAGCCTCAGCCTCAGTTTGAGCCTGGTGCTGTAATTAACCGAGAAAAGAAATGGAGATCGGCCCACATTCCTGAGTGCTTTGGACAGACTTGGACACTCGATGGAATTCTAAATATCTTATTTTACAATGCCAGTAGTTGGACAGCCTCTCATAAAAAAGGAAAAGAAAGAGAATGACAGAAAGATCCATTTGCATTTGAAAGAGGGCAACACTCAAATGAAATGGCTTACGGTTTCACAGCGGGCACAACCTGCTCAGCTTCATTGAGATGGAAAGAAACTCTCTGAAGTTCGCTTCACAATTCTTTCATTCACTTTTTGGTATTTGGTCCTATTTGTCTGTTTGCTCTGTGCTTCTGTGAAATCTAAACAGATGTGTCCTCCATGTGTAGATGGAGATGCGTTCCCAGGATCAAGCCCTGATTCGACAGCTGATGGAGCTTCACTCAGGCATCCAGGAGCTCAAGCAGGAGCTGTATGAGGAGGAGAAAGAGGAGGAGACGTATGAGGAGGAAGAGGAGGGGAGCTACTGGGACTCTGAGAGTGAACAAGGAAGTGGCAGCCTCTACTCCAGCTCAGGGGAGGGGGGCTTTTCCATTTCCTGCCTAAAGATGCCTCAGCAGCTTTACTCGGGTGCTTTATCGAGGAGGATGTTCTGCAGGAGAAGCTCTGTGCCTTGAAAAGTCAGACAAATTTTTCAAAAATGTGCCTTTTTAAGGCAGTTAACAAAGACAAGGTGGAGTACAGTGAACCCATTTTCCACCGCTTCACTTAAGAAAAGAAAAAACAAAGCTTAAAGTCATTTTAATCTACAGCTGCATACAAATTAGCCAACAATGTCATGGCTTATCCTTTATTTTTATTTTAACAACACGAAAATGACATTGTAAATAAAAAAAAGGCACCTTAGACAAAAACAAACGTTTTGGGGTTTTTTTTGGTTTTTTTGCAAAATAGGCTAATTAGTTGTTGTTGGGCACTACAGCCAGCAGTTAGCCATGTTGTTTTTTTGTTTACTTGTTTGCTTTTAGTGTCAAAAAGTTGAGTATATCCATAAAAATCCATGCTGGTGAGTTATAACACAAGTCATACACCTTACAACTTGATTAATATTCATAATAAACACGTTTTTTTTTTTTTTCTGTACCAAGATGTAAGCTGGGAGTTTTAACATTGGAGTCTAACAGGATTAACTACTTTTGGAGTCACCCTCAAGTGGCCATTAGAGGAACTGCTGTTTTTGACAGTTCTGTTTTGCCTATATTTTTCAGCCAGCGGGATGAATAAATTATAATTTTATTTGCATATTACTTTTTAAAATAAATATCACAAAGTGCTTGAGAACAAAAATGGTAGAACATTGGGGGAAAAAAGACAGCAAAGGGAGTTTAAAAAGATGAATTTTTAACTTTATTTTAAATCACAAGTCCACACATCTCAGAGTCTGGGGTCCAATGTTTCCTTTAGTTCTCAGCTTTGTATGATGCACAGCCAACAGGCCCTGATCACATGACCCCAGGCACATGTTGGATTTTATGCATATAAAAGTTCACTGATGTTCTCTAACGCACGTCGATGCAGAGCTCTAAAAGTCAAAAGAAGAATCTTAAAGTGGAGTCTGAAGTTGATGGAACTAAATTAGGAACAGTGTGACATGTGAGTACTTAAAAGAGTACACCCAGTTTTACTGAAGTGATAGTTAAGTGAGTGGTCTTCTTACAAACTACTACACAGTGTGACTGCCTTCTAACTAGTCTCCCCCTGCAGGTCAATAGAGACAATGCAGATTTAAGGCACTTCTACACTGGCTTCACTTTTCACAACCAGAAGCTACGCCCATCTTTTTTGTATATGTGTGTGAGAAAGACAGACCACAACGAGGGACCACCACAGTTTTTAAATATGGTATTTATACAGATTAAATAAAAAAATTGTTTGTTTTTTTAAAGGGTATGACGTAGCAGGAAAAGTAGGATTCATGAATGCTGTCTGGAGTATTTTATTAGCCAAACTAACCCACCACTGGCTGTAGCTTCATATATAAATGTCCAGTATGTATATATTGTTACTTTATATTTTAGTACCTGTATTAAACAATGACTTAAAGGCAGTCTTTTGGAGCACTGTGTGATGGATAGCAAGAGTTTTCTCTGTCTAGGCAAATATTAACATGTACTGTGCAAACATGTGAACCTGTTGGTAACTGAAAGCCTGAAAAGTCACTGATATTTATTCTGTATCTGCCCAGAAATGTAATTCAGTAGGTCAGCCTAGAGGTTGTTTTTTTTTTTACATCTCCATGTGTACGTTGCAATTGCAGATAACTATTCTGATGTGACGGTTTTAAAATGCTCTTACATGTAGATAAAGATGGGCTTTTGTTTTGCTTTTGTTTGGGAGTGACACATGAATGTATTTATTAACCATCCCTGAATTTTATAGCACTTTTTAAAACAGGTACTGCAGTTGTTACAGTATGCCAGCTAAATAAAGACACAAAGACTGTGACATTGTACCTTTTTATTTTTTTCCCTTTTCATCTCTTACATTCACACATTTGTCTTGTTTCCTTACCACTTTGTTTAGCACAACTTTTTGCAAGTGCAAAATGTCTTCATAAAAGAAAAGAGCAGGATCAAAGATAATTCAACATATTGCAACCTTCTTTTTTCACTAAAGGTATTTTACATGCAACTGCTAACTAATTTCCTTTACAGTGACACAACAGAGTCATAAGCAAGTGCATTTTAATCTTTGCATCACAGTCCTTACTTTGTCCACTATTCATTCCAGTAAAAAAATAAAATGGAGCCAGTTACTGGTGGTTACCCCCTTCTACTTCCACACATCCAAAACTCTCCCTCCTTAGTCTCTGGATCTCTGTGTTGAGCCCCAGCAGTGTCTGAGCCAGCTGGAGGTCCTGGGAGCGCATTTCCAACTGCATGACAACAATGAAAGAAAATAATTAGCATAACCGAGCCACACATAAAATTACTAGTCCTTTCCTTTGATTTTCATATGCATGAATGAACTTGGTTAAAAATAATAGATAAATAAAATCCCCCTGAGTGCTAATACCACCTGTTGCAGACTAAAGATAAATAGCAAACAAAGTCAAATCTTTACGATGACCTACCAGTTCAGACCTCAGCCAGGTTATCGCTCCATCTATCTGTGCCCGCCGCAGCTCTTCATTTGCTTGATAACTCCTGTCCACGCTGACCGGTCTGACTGTGGAGCCAGAGTCCTGGAGATCTTCTCTGGACTCTCCTGTCACTCTGAAGGCATCAATCAATTTGTTCTTTATGTTCTCCAGAACCATAGTTGACAAAGTGTCCTCACTGTGACTGTCTCGGTCCATGCTCGGAGGATACAGATGTGCTGGCTGCTGTGATAATGTTCCTCCCAGCGCTTTCTTTGACTGACTGATAAACACTTTGTCACAAAGCTTTTGGGAATCCTGCCTGCCTCGTTGTCTTCTTTTCACACCAGTAATAATGGTGCCCCCCCTTTTACAGATCCTCACCAAACTGGTCTTCTTCCTTTCCTTCTGTGGATAGGGCTCTACTCCACAGGTTTGTGTGTGCCTCCTCACCAGCTCCAATAACCTTTTTGCCTGCTTGGTGTTGAACTGGCCTGTTTTGTCATTGTTACTATGGAGAAACACCCTCCGCCTGCATGGCCACCTCCCTCCTCCTGCTTCTCCTCCTTCTTTCGGTAACCCTTATAAGAATAGTGGAAGATCTTGGACAAAGACTATTGTTGCCTCCAAAAAGAACTGAAAAGACCCCTCCAACCAGTGCCACCACACCCTCCCCCCCCCTTTCTCTACTTCTTTTTCTCTGCAAATCCTGCCCCCATACAATTCCAGTGTGAGAAATGTGCTGTGAGTGAGCTCTCATTTGGACAAAGTGCCAATGTGTAAACCTGTGTGTATGTGCCCCAGTGTACGCCACACACAAAATCCATGAAACCCCGGTGGACTTTTTCAGTGCTTCTCCCTAAATAAGACTTGCTTGTCAGCTTAGGAGACAGACAGGTTGTGCGAGGAGCAGACACAGACTCAGTGTTGGCTGATTCAGAGGCACAAAGGCCATCCTACGGTGAAATATAACCAGGGCCTTTGTGCCCAAGTTAAGTCCATTCCCAGTGGGGTTTGTGGGATGGTTTTTGGCAAGAGTAAGCAGTTTTTTCTCCTGACTACTATATAGAGATGAGACAGGGGTCCGGTGTATTTTCCGGCCTAACTTATGAGCCTGGCTGTGAAAAGTGAGAGGCCACATTTGGAGGCGACATCACTATCAGTCAGTGCTTTCAAAGTGCACAGCTTTTTCTCAAAGTAATTCTTTACTCTGACAAAAGTGTTTATGTGGGTGAAACCGAATGAGACCTTGTGATGCCAGCCACTCGGCCAAGTTCTCCTGCACACGATCACCATTACATAAATGGCTTTGATTTGCAATTCACTCATAAAATGATCTGCAAAGATGGATGGGAGGGTGTCTTGAAGAACAGGATGGAGCAGATCACTTGTCAAGGCTCGTAAGGTATGAGCTATGTCTCCATTTGTGCAGAGGTCTGTGGAGTGAATTGAAGGGGTTGGAAAGATTGAGTCATCAGTCTTGAAGGTCAAGGAAGCAGGGCTGCATGCATGACAGAAATGACAAGGAAAAACAAGCTGCCAAACACACAGACTGAGCCTCAGGTGGTGAAGAAAGGAGCAGCACAGATCTCTGTCTCAAATTGAGCCTTACCTCATTGAGTTTGCTTATACAAAGGGTTGGCCAGCATAATGGCAATCCTTAGGGAATCAGAAAAATGCTCCCAAAACATTGTCTTTCCTGCATTCTCACTGCCACATGATAATGAAAAACAACCACACTGTTCTCAGATTGAGATGAGACACTTTGGTTGACAAAAGTAAGATCATACAAACTTAAAGCAGCTATATTTGACAGTGAAAGTGTATAATCTTAAAGAAATAGGTCTGCAAATTAAAGTAAATGCCTAATCCTGCTCTCTTTTAACAAGTAACTGAGTAACTGAGCTAATAACAAATTTTTAGTTACTTCTAAAAATTTCTCCACAGTGCTAACAAAGGTCAGTGGTCAAGAAGAGCAATTTAATTCAGCCTAGCATCAAACAGATTATAATCCAAGCTTTAGCTTTGAATATCCCGGACGAGCCCCCAATTGTTACAACCGTGCCTCAGGAGATGGCAACATAAAACACAAAACAAATTTGTAAAAACAAAACTTTTATATTTATTAAAAAGGTTAGATTAAAGGAAACAATGTGAGAGAATTTCTGCTGACTGTATCTTGTATCCTAATTCAAAATAAAGATGCAAGAGTTCCTGGTTCTGAATCAGGTGGCTCAATGGGATTAGGGTGTCCGTATATGAAAAATGATTTACTATTTAAAATATATATTATTTATTATTTACTTATTATTTATTATTAAAAACAAACTAAAAACTTCACAGGGAAATAAGGTTATTTTTATGGGAAGAAAGAGGTTTGGGCAGGATTTACAGCCTGGAAGGCCAAGGGGAGCTCATGTAAGCCAACTGTTCCTTAAGACTGGAATGGGCTGCCTCCAGCAGTTTGGAGTAAAGATGCAACAATGAAGTTGCTGAGAGAGCTGACTGGGGTAAGGTTCTGCCAATAAGACTTTTGGTTGAAAGAATAAGTCCATGCCTTAAAAGAATGGACTGTTACACACTTCCTGTGTAAGCTACAAAGCACAAAACTTTTTTTTGTGTAAAAATGTGCTAAGAAAGTATTTCAAGATGACTGTTCCCAGTCAAATTTCCCTTTGTACTTTCTTTTTGATCTTATATTTGTATTGATATATTCTGTTTTAAAGGGCTAACCAGCATTACATTGATTGTATTCTGTTTAAATACAGCAAGTTAATATGTATCATTCCTGGTGCATAATCAAATAAAATAAAACAATTTAAAATGTAAATACATTATGTTGTGCAACTTTTAACTGCAGCATACTTTTTACTATCCACATGTAGTACGTTGGTTTTTATTGCCAATCATGTTTCCCTTTAATCCATGGGATAAAACTTTTATTTGTGGAGTAATTAATATAAAAATGTATCAAGAAAATAAAGAGGTGGGCTTTAAATATCATTTCATTTATCAGTTAACAGCAGGGTAAAGCAGAAACTGTACAAGTGCAAAGACTAGGATTATATTTTTTTATGAGCATTATTTATCAATGATCGCTTTGTTTGCGTAAAGTCAGTTCATGTCAGCTCAGCCATGCTAGGCAAATACTTTTTCCCACTGATCTTGTGAGTATTCTAATTTCAGATTCAGCTTGAAGCACAAATTGCCCCACCCTGAATTCAAAACACAAAAAAGTCTTTATTTTCACTTGACTAGGCTGAACATTCAATTTTAAGGATATCCATGAAAAAATACACCGTTGTAATGAACTGAAAGACTTCAGTCCTCCTGTGCAGACTGATTAACTGTGATTTCACAGATAGAAAATAAGTATGATTTAAGTGGTAATTAAACACTAAGACATTTAGACAATCTTCCATAAAATTAAAATCTGAATTTTCCAGACAGCTCAAAACAGTTGGATTTGGACCCTTTCTTTTAAAAGATATGACATTATTATTATTACTGAAATTATTAAAGTACACACAGCCTTATTATTACTTCATTAGCTGTATTCTGCACAGTCAGGTGATCTTTTCTGCTTCTGAAAAACTGCAACACTTACAAGTAAATAGTTGTCTTAATCTTTCAGCTACTGCCTCCTGCTGGTACCTTCAGCTGTTTGCAGAAAGTCACATGAGAAACTTGAAAGAAAAAAGGACACACACAGAAGCTAAATCCCTGTATTTGTAAACTGATCTTAAACTAACTCTTATTCATGTTCCTGGCATGAGACAACATGTGACTGACTCATTTTCCCTTTCCCTGATATGTGTGATCGAGCATGCTGCAGCCGCCCGAGGGAGTGCACAACTCACGTGTCAGCTGTACTGTTAAAGTGTCAAAGAGCAAAATTACTGCAGCCCTACAAGAGAAGCTGTGTGAGTGTGGACTAAAGCAGCTCTTAATTTAACAAAGTGCTTTAAAACACAATGGAAAGAAAGTAGTTAGACTCTTTCTTTAATTGTTGTGGGAACTTTTCAACATGTTGTCAGAGTAGATCAAATTATGTTGGGAAGTGTGCTTAGTGCAACATATTCCAGATAATATAACATAGACACAGGTTTGTTTTGTGCGTGTGTGTGAGTGTGTGTGTGTGCGCGCGTGTGTGTGTGGTAGGGGGTAATTTTCTGGAGAGGTCTGACAGTTCTCTACAAAGAAATTTTGAGCATCAGACATTCAATTTCTCTAACTTTTCATGAATTTTGTACCCTTTTTTGCACTAATTCCCTCCACCAATAAGGTTATGTTTTTGTTAGCTATGTGTGTGTCATTCTGTCTGTAAACATGATAGCTCAGAAAGTTTTGAATGAATTCTAGTAAAACATTGTAGGGTTAGAGAGTGGGATCATGTTAACAATTAATTAAAATTATGCATGTAAAATTCACTGAGGACTTCAAGGTCAACTTAAAGATTTATCGGTCAAAAATTGTCAAAACGTATTATGAATGAGAAAATATTATTCTTGCAAGTGTGATGTGCATTATTATCAACATATAGAACATAGCTTATGAAGATATAAAATGTCACATTTGACCTTTAACCTCTCCTTCAAGATCATTATTCATAATAATGCTATATAGTCCTATTTAAAATGACAATAAAATGTTGGCATGGCATATTTTTCGAGTATGTTACAGTTACAGATATATATGAAAACAAAATAAACTTTTTTTGTCACTTGAAATTTTAAAAAGAACAGAGAAAACAAAAATGATTAAACACAAAACCCAATACCTTAAAAAATTAAAAAATTTCCTTAAAAGTAAATATGGAGAGTGAGCTTCTTAATAATGATGGAAATGTTTTGGTAAAGGAAAAAAAAGTTTAATGTTCTTGTGTTGTTATTGACGAAAAAGAATCATTACAAGTTTGATGATGTTATATACCCACCTAAAGGATCTGAATACAGCACTCAGGTAACGGAGCATCTCCCTCCCTCCGTCCCTTCCTCCCTTTGCCCTCATCAGCACCACCGTCTGCATCCTGCTGAGCTCTCAGAGCGTTCTGCCTCTCCGACGGGGACGGGACGCCATCTTGTTTGTTTTAGTGGAAGAGGAGGCGGAGGGGTACCGGGGAAAAAAATAAGCCCAAACCAACGGCAGCGACGGCACGGCCGGCAAAAAGAGAAACGCGCCAGACGGCTAACCGGTGAGTAATTTATGTTTAGTGTAAACAGAAGATTGGATTTGTGTGGATAATTAAAAAATAAATAAATAAAAGAGAGAGAGAAAAAAAACGGGCTAGCGTCGCGGTGCTCCGGTTTTGAAAGACAGCTGCTAACGCTAGCTTATCTGCAGCATCACCTGTTGGGATGCAGGGAGCGTCAACGGTGTAACGGACATCTCATTTAAAACTGTCAAAAAAAAGCCTCTTCACCTGTCTGCGGTTACAGGGTCGCTGTGTTTCCCGGTTATAACAGTGTAACATCTGCATTCGGGCCAGCACTTTGATTGGAGTCATCCTGCATGTGGTGCACGTTATTTTCTGTTATTAAATCGTTACATCCTTCAGTATCATGACATGGCTAACGGCGTAGCTGCAGGTCATTTCTACAGTATCCACGGTAAAGTGCGGGTATACACCTAATAGGCTATGTAATTAGCCATAAATAAAAGGGGCCAATTAGGATGAGTAACACTGCTGCTCCTTTGTTAAAATTTTGCGTTTACTGTAAATTTATCTGTAATGATAAATTGCCCAGAGCAGGGGTGTCAAACATAAGGCCAAAGGTGACAAAGTGATTTCTGATATTTGCCCAAAAATGTTTGCCTGTATTTAAACTGTTGTAAATGACTTGTTAGCCTATAATGTGTCCCAGTTTTGGCCCACTATGTAAAATGAGATTGACATCCTTTGTATTGCAGAGTCCACTGGAGTGGCTATCACTGTTTTGTTTGTTTGTTTATTATTACAAATTAATAATTAAATAAAATACATTAAATAAAAGTTTACAGTTTTCCCTCAGCAGTGACAAAGATTGACTGATTTGTTACTGTTTGAAAATACATTCAATCAAAAGCTGTTAACAAGCAAGATGCTGACTCATGTGTTTGCTCATTATCAAAATCCCTGTTTTTGCTAGTTGAGTTGACCCAAATGAGGGATTTTGCTAAAGTAATTCACTAAATTCATGGAAATGATTTGATAAATATCTTAAATTTTAAACATGTAAAATGAGGCGCTACTGTTGTTTGTATCCAAGCATTACTTATTACTTAAAATATACAAAAACAAAAAAAAAATGCATACACATAAGTAAATATATATACATTTTTAAATATTTAGGAGAAACCAGTGTTAAAGTATTAATATTATCGTTTATATTATTATACAATGTTAAAATATTGCACAGAAGAATGCATTTCTTTAATCTGACTGTACTGTAAAGTCTTACGTTGAAAGTTTACTCTCTCAGCGAGCTCGTTAGTGGAGTCCAAGGAGCAGCCCTCAACAAAGCCAGGGCTCCTCACAAGTTTTTTTAGTCTCTTCTCTCTCAGTTCCTGCATCCCCAGGAGACCATAGCATAGAAGGTTAAAGAGCTACCACAGAGTCCCAGAAGATCTTTAACAACATCCTGAACACAACAAAGAACCTCAGACGACCTTGGCCTTTCTTATACAGGACATCTATATTATGTGACCAATCCACTTCAAGTAAGAATTGAATTAAGATGAACATGCAAGTATTTGTAGGCTGACGCAGTCTTAATCTCCAGGCCTTGAATCTTCACTGGTGTAAACTGTGTCACCTTGCAGAGGAAGTCAATCACCATTGTCTTGCTGGAGTTTATTCAAAAACAGTTCTTTGAACACCATTCAGTGAAGTTGGTAATAACCTCCCTGTATTGTCCCCTTCTGATATACACCCAACAACGACAACTGTCCATGTTGTATCTGAAGTCCAGTTTGTAAAGGATTAAAAGGAACAGGGAACGTACTCTACATTGTGGAGCCCCAGTGTTGTATACAACTACATTAGACACACAGTCACAAAGTCGAAAGTACTGTGGTTTTTTCTGAGATAGTCTCTGATCTATGCAGTCAGGTGGCAGCAGGCTATCGGATTCAGGCTTTTCCCCCTGAACTAATATTAGCAAAAATTAACTAACAGAAGAAAAACTGGCAGCAGGACTGCTGGTAAAGCCAAACTCATCCAGTAATTTACTAAACAAAACTGCAAACACAACTGAGGAGTAATGCAGGTGCTAACGGAGGTAAATGAGAGCGATAAAATGAGCAGCCCATTCTCTGCCTTCTCTGGATTTTATCCATGCAGGTTAGATGATATGCATTTGCAGTCTGTATCTGCACTCTGTGTCACACTGGGACTGCTCCAATCACAGGCGGTGGTTTCAAAAAGTCTCAGTTAATCAGTTTGCACCTTGCTATACCCTGCTTAACAAGAGAACCCAATCAGTTTTTTTTCTTTTCAACACACCCACATAGTTCACCTATTCATAGTGGTGATTTCAGTCATGTGCACTATACTGTTTCTCTCTTTGTGTTTTTTTTTCTCTCTCTAGGCCTGACGCATCCCCCACTTCCCCTTTCCCTTGTGGTGAGAAGGCATCGAGACGATGTTTTACGCCCACTTTGTCCTCAGCAAGCGTGGGCCGCTGGCTAAAATCTGGCTGGCGGCCCACTGGGACAAGAAGCTGACCAAGGCACATGTTTTTGAGTGCAATCTGGAGAGCAGCGTGGAGAGTATCATCTCACCCAAGGTCATTTCTCAGGCTGCCACAGCTCCCTCCAACAGACTTTGATTACTGTAAACTAGGGATTTTCCATTTTTTAACACAGTTTCCACTAAAATCTGTCAGTCTGAAGCAGCTACAGTGAATTAGAGAAACAGAGTTCAGGCAGCAGATATTGCTGAAGTTGGCGGACTATGATTGTGCTCTTTCCTTAGTGACAAGTTTCCATATTACTCTAAAAATCCTGAATAATAAACTTTGTTGCAGTGACCTGCAATTAATTTCTATATATAGTATTCGATATTACTATTTGGTACGGGGGCACCTAACCATTAACCTTACAGTAGCTGCTCTACCATGGAAACCCATGTCATTAAGCTCCTGCCACACAGTTTTTGTGCTGATGTTAAAGTCAGGCTCAGTGGCTAGGTGCTTGACTTTATATACCTGTGCTAATGGGAGTGAAACCATCTGAATTCAAATCCATATAGTGTACAGCGTTGTGAAAAAGTATTTGCCTTCTTCCTGATTTCTTCATTTTTTGCATATTTCTCACACTTATCCAAAGCTAACTGGTCCTATGTGATAAAGTGATTTCCCCATTACTGCACGTAAACAGAACCTGTAACACTCTTTATTAGTTCTACAAATTGATTATCGGTCTCCTTGATTGATAATAGTCGGTATTAGCCCTGAAAAAGCCACATTGGTCAATCCCTGCTGGAAAATGTGGCTATTTCTTATTAGGTTGCAATGTCTACCTTCATGCAGTCAACCTTATAATAACATTGTCGGCCCTTATTGGTTTTTTATTTTTTTATATTAGTCTGACTTAAGTTTCTCTCAGGATTTGTTTATAGTACAGAATTGTTCATTTCATTTATATAGCAGAACTCATCGGTTGTGAGACAGACTGCTTTTTTGTTTCCCACATGTGAAATAAGTGACACAGTTTATGTAAAACACAGAAGTTACTGTATTACTAATTGTATGCCCTCTCTTTTTACAGGTGAAAATGGCTTTACGGACTTCAGGGCATCTGCTGCTGGGGGTGGTGCGAATCTACCACAGGAAGGCCAAATACCTCCTGGCAGACTGTAATGAGGCCTTCATCAAGATCAAGATGGCATTTAGACCAGGTTGGGAACAGTAAATAAATCAAGACTAGGATTAACAAAAACCTTATTAAATAAATACTCATACAGCAGCAGTTAGGGCCCTTTAAGAGCCTTTGGACTTTTTCAGGTGTGCCCAACTGGAAGGGGACCCTGGGGTAGACTTAGAGCGATTATACAGTACAATATATGCAGCAGTACAGATTTTTTACCATTTACATGAAGAAATAGAGATAAGTAATCATTTCTTTGTTTTCTACCTTCATGTATGTAATGCTTTTAGTTCAAAAGTATTTAAATTGCTCGCTGTTGTTTCGTTATCTCACCTGCAGAAACGCTTCAGTTTTTTAGCATCTTATTCACCCCGACCGTGTTTTATCTCTTTTGCTGTAGATGCACATGCTAACTATGCATGTGTCACATACACTAAAGCTGCTTTTCTACATCGTGTTGTTTCAGGTGTGGTGGATCTTCCAGAGGAGAACAGAGAAGCAGCGTACAATGCTATCACTCTGCCCGAGGAGTTTCACGATTTTGACCAGCCACTGCCAGACTTAGAGTAAGTCCTACATTGTTCCTGAGAGAGTACAATGCAGAATAAGACTACAAAGAACAAAGTTGTTGTACAAAATAAACTGTGCAGATCACAGCCATTAAATAAAAACGGTGTCGCATAAGGTAGCGCAAACTTGTTGTCTGTATTGTACTCGGCCCACGTGCTTAGCCACCCCCTCAGAGTCCAAAACTGTAATAACAACAGCATTTAAATGACAGTATGTTGTGTTTTGCACAGTGACATTGATGTGGCTCAGCAGTTCAACTTGAACCAGAGCAGAGTGGAGGAGATCACCATGAGAGAGGAGGTGGGCAACCTCAACCTGCTGCAGGACAATGATTTCGGTACTTTGTTTTTTGGGTTTTTTTTTTTTAATCTTTGATTAAGGATTTGATTAATTAAACATGACACCAACATCCAAACACCCATGTAACACCACATTTCAGTCCTTTAGCGACAGTGCTTTGTTTCAAGGCTGCTTCCCTGCCTTCCTCATTGTTTTGTCATGCAGCTGACTTTGGGATGGATGACCGGGAAATGATGCGAGAGGAGAGCGCGTTTGAGGTGGACATTATGGGAGCATCTGCTTCGAACCTGCTGCTGGAGGCTGAGGGTGGTGCTAACCAGATGGCTGACAAATCCAACCATTTGGAATATGATGACCAGTACAAGGATGACTTTGGAGACAACCCCATGGAGAGCAATGAGGGAGGAATGCTGGGTAAGAGCTAACACTAAATTTAAAACAAGATTTATTTTTAATTACTTAATCACATCTGTAGGAGATGCTGTTTTCGTCTGGCTAGTGGGTGAAAAAGTGTCATGTTCTTGTATTTCTGTGTAGTGGACAAGCTGCTGAGTAACGAGGATGGAGGCGGCATCTTTGACGACCCTCCTGCCATCACAGAGAGTGTGATGATGCCTCAGGACCACGGAGACGATGACGATGACTTTGATGCTCTCTCAGGTCAGTTTCACAAACTCCTCAGGGCCAAACTCGAATATTTCTTGGTCTTTAGCTAGAGTGTGGTGTGTTACGGAGAGTAAAAATTACAATGTAGTTGTGTCATTATCATGAAATGCATATCTAATATGATGTGTATGTGTGTGGTGTTAGCGGGAGCCCCAGATAGTCCGGACTCAGGCCCAACAGAGCCCCTACCAGCTATGACTGACCAGGCAGAGCAAACTACTCTGGTCCACAATGAGGAAGAAACATTCGCCCTGGAGCCCATCGACATCACAGGTAATCCAGCTAATTTGTGGGGTTTTTTCTCTAATTACTCAGCAGCTCTCTCGCTCTCCGTGGCAGAAAAATAACTAATGAAGGTGGAACGTAAGAAAGATGACAGCCATGCTAATGAGCATAATTCTGTTGTGCTGTGATCTAGAAAATGAGCGGTTATACGTGTCAGAGTCAACCGGCGTTTAACCAGTTGACCGGAGCAAAGTGTAACCACATTCCAGTTATTCACACTCAGCAGAGTAATCTGACATGATGTTAGGCACGGTGCAAAGTGCCTCACATGTCGGCAACATTAAAAATGTCATTTGATTTCAAATGGTTCGTATTGTTTTAGACAGTATCTTAAATCTTGCTTCTGACAAATAGCCTCCATATTATAATAATGAAGAAGAGTAAAGCTAACACTCAAACAAATGAAAACCAAACTGAAACACGCACATCCATTTTGGAAACTAACTGAAAACTGATTTTAAAACAAAAACTCAAAAGGTCTGAAATACACCAGATTAGCAAGATAATAAAACTCTACGAATGAAATGGTAAATGGACTGGTTCTTATATTGCACTTTTCTCTATCTGAGCGCTCAAAGCACATTCACACACATAACTCCAATGGATGCATCTGTGAGCAGTTAGTATCTTGCACAAGGATATTTGGCATTCAGACTGGAGCAGCCAGGGATCAAACCACCAATCTTTCGATTAGCAGATGACCTGCTCTAACTGAGGTAAATATCATCAAGCACTAAAAGCGAGCCCTTGTATTCCTGATCTACAGTAAAGGAGACCAAGGCAAAGCGTAAGAGGAAGCTGATTGTAGACAGTGTGAAGGAGTTGGATAGTAAAACTATTCGTGCACAGCTTTCTGATTACTCCGACATCGTCACAACCCTGGATCTGGCTCCGCCCACAAAGAAACTGATGATGTGGAAGGAGACGGGAGGAGTCGAGAAGCTTTTCTCCCTTCCAGCTCAACCTCTATGGAACGCCAGACTGCTCAAGGTAACGGATGCCATTCAGGGACATTTGTGCACAGTGGTGTATTGATGAAAGCCACAATCCTTACAAACACTGACTCTGTGTTTACGCTTACTAGATGTTTACAAGATGCCTGACACCGTTAGTCCCAGACGAGCTGAGGAAGAGGAGGAAAGGTGGAGAGGCCGACAGTCTGGATGAGTTTCTCAAAGATCTGGAGAACCCCGAAGTGCCAAGAGAGGAAGCAACAGGCCACCAACAGAGAGACATTATGGGTAAGAAACAGACTCCATATAAAAGATAGAATAGCTTCAAAGGTCTGAAAAATTAAGTAAACAGACAGAAATTACAGAATGTTTTAAGAAAACAAATGTAAAATAAGACAGGAGGTAAAGACATTTAGCGTGAAATACAAGCATTTAACAACAAAATTTATACAAATGCAAAAACAAGGCATCTAGAGCAAAGATAAGAGCTCTACAGAAATAAGCTAAACTCTATTTGTCTTCCAGACCAGACCATCATGGAAGAGGCCAGTGTGCTGCAGACTTCAGCTGTAGAGGGGAGCAGGACAACCCTGGATGAGTCGGTCATGCCACCTCCATCCTCCCAACGAGGCCTGAAACGCAAGGCCCAGGACACAGAGCCAGCCCTCCCTGTGTGTACACGTGTTTTTTCAGAGTTTGTCACATTGCGCCTTCTCTGTCTCTCTGATGTGTCCTCTGACCCCTCCTCGCTCCAGATGGGAGCCTTGGACCAACAGCAGCAACAGCAACAGCAGGGGTCCAGACCATCTAATGCACCCCAACAGCTTGAGGCATCCACTGTGGAGGTACCCCCGGAGGAAACAACCACCACCACCAACATCAGCCAGCTGATAGAACTGGACCTGCTCACCGACAAGGACAAGAAGAAGAATGATGATGACTCTGATGAAGAGGTGAGATAAAGATTCCCAAACCTTGCTTCTTCACTTTTCCCACACCTTTTTCATTTATTCAGAGTAAATAAACAAACTCATTTTCATATAGTTTATATATCTATAAGTTGGTATAAGGATTTATGTGTATTTATGTCAGGAGGAGGAGGCGCAGGGAGGAGACCAGGATCAGGAGGAGAGGAGGTGGAACAAAAGAACCCAGCAAATGCTTCATGGTCTCCAGGTATCTATGTTTTCATAATCGGGATGCCATCCCACTGGATTTGTGAAATCTACATTGTGAAACTTTAACTTTAGGTATTTTTTTCTCATATTTGGATGAGAGGATGGATGCTGGTTAATTGGTTTGGTTATAAATACAGACACACTAATACAATAATAAAGTTTTACATACAGAACTGAAGTACAAATTTGCTGGAGGGTCTGTGCCAGACTGCAAGTCATCATCTATTAAAAAGCTCCAATAGAACACTCTCTCACACACACACACACACACACACACACTGAGGGTTTGCAAACCTTTTTTTTTCTTCTAAAAATGTGGAACAAATAATCAATGCTTAAGCCAATACTTACAATAAAAAGGGTCAAATTTTAATTCATATTTAATGCTGGCTGTCGCAGTTTTACAAGGCTGCTGAAGTGCTGATTAGGTTTACTTTTTAGAAACTTTGCTAATAATACATGTATACTTATACTAAAGTATATTTGGAGTATATTTGAAGATTTGAGTAATACGCCCCCTAGTGGTGCATACTGAGCGTGAGTACGTGAGGTCAGGCCTGTGAGTCTGACCTCAGGCAGAGCTCAGTTGAAATTTTGGGTTATTATCTCAAAACTTTTAGATAATAGCAAGACAGTTTCGCTTGTGGATGGCATTTTTTTATGGCAGAGGAAAGCTCCATACTGCATACATTTGCAGATTTCCACAGCATCAGGTAATATTAACACTACCAACTAAGGCATCGTATAAGTAGATGTACCTTGGATGAGCTTAAAATCCATTTCCAAATCAACATATGCAAAATGACAGAGGCTTCCTCTTCCTCACACTCTTTGTCACTGCGCCACAGAGGGTGATGGCTAAAACCGGTGCCCAGTCGGTCAGCCTGCTGGATCTGTGCAGGAACAACAACAGGAAGCAGGCAGCCGCCAAGTTCTACAGCTTTCTGGTCCTGAAGAAGCAGCAGGCAGTGGAGCTCGTCCAGGAGGAGCCTTACAGCGACATCATCGCTACGCCGGGGCCTCGCTTCCACATCGTCTAAAAAACCCCATTCATTTTAATCTTTAAAAAAAGAATCTGCTCCGAGGTCAGTACTTTTAGTCAGCAGCACTATCTGTTAGTTTAACACAAGTCTTATTTGAGTATGCTGAGATTGTTTTGTTTGTGAAATGGTTTCATTTTTGCATCATTTAAATGTGAAGCAGTGGTGGTTCAGTGGAAGTGGGTCTGACAAACATAGTTGGAACTCAAACAATGAACATATTTATTATTTACTCACTTTATATCCCAATCAGTATAAAGGATCACCTGCATCTCATCATTTGTGGCTGCTGGCATCTCACCAAAGTGAAGGAGTCCAGTGTAATGATTTGTTCAGCATGTTACTTCCATTTTCCTCACTACTGCAGGTGAAGGTTTCCTTCTGAAGTCTCTCACCATCATATTAAGCAGAAGGATAATCACTGTTTCCAAGAGTACATTTAAACAGTTATTATAGTAGTTCTCTACAGACTCAACCAGCAGCTAATCATTATACAGCTGTAGAGTAGCACTTTAAGTATTACAGACTCTAAGTTGTTGTTGCTGTTGCTGTCAGTAAAAAAAAAAAATAGACATGACCCAAGTCCACACAACATACTAATTTCCAAGCAGGATTTGAGGATTGTGCAAACTTAAAAATAGCGATGGCCACCAGTGCTGCCCCTCAGCCTCCTGACGCAAATCCTCTGGAAGAACAAGGTCTAGAACACCTACCTGCCATGTCATGCCAGAAATATTAAAAGTGAGCATAATTTATCCACCATTAATTTATGACTGCTCTCTTAATCACAGTGTGTTCTTACTGGCATTGTCGGGAAAGACAGTAAAAATGAACAAACAGTGATTAGGCTTCATTGCTTATTTGTCAAAGGTCTATTTAAACACTTTAACTTGCTTTGATTTTTTAGTCAATTTCACCAAAGTTCTAACTTATTTTTTAGTAAAAACATCTGTGGCATCAATTTGAAAATCCTATATCGTCTTGTTCTCATGTTCACGCTGTCTGAGGCCCGCCTGGCTGCCCAGGTGATAACAATACCCCATCAACCTTCAGGCAGAGGGGTAAAAATCACCTCTTTTTTCAGCGCGCCGTGATTATGCACACTTTTTCTACGATTCAGATTGAAAATTCTGATAAAAAAGGTCTAGGAACACTCCTGCTGCTTCCTCTCTAAACTTATAAGGAATTAAGTTTTCTCCATCATTGCCTGTTAGTATAAAATATGAAATATTGTGACTTTTCATCACATTGTCCTGGATCTTGTTACTATGTGCTGTGGATTTGGGACAGTTTAATAAAACCTAGCTTCGGGACCTCAGCCTATAGATGAATACATTAGTGGTCTGCTATACTTGCATGCTATCCTGAAATATTTGAATCGAGTGCAATTTGTGTGAAATTTCTTTTTATTGCCATGTTGCTTTTTTTTTTTTTTTTCAAATCCTTAAAATAACTTGAGGTCAGATTCACTTTACTCAGTGTCCTTATTGTATATGGATACAGTGATGCACTGTCTTGGTTAAGACAATTAAGTCGTTGTGCTCTGTGTCACTTTTGATAGTATTAATTTATTGTTGTATTGCTGTATAGCAGCTAAAGAGAATGAATTGTTTTTTATTTAAAAGCAGATTTCATTATTAATCTCTAGAATGGCTGGTTGACAGGATCAGATGAAAACTCGATGGACTTTTGTTGGTGTAAGTCATCGTAGTACGAGAAAATACTGCAGCTTGAATTTAATCTGTACAAAATATAAACAGTGGAAACAAGTTAGTGTGTCCACACTGCAGAGACAGCTGAATGCATTGTTTTTGATATCCTCTTCCATCTAAAAAAAAGAAAAAGGGTATACTGTTTAACGTCTGAGTGCATCTTATATTTTAAACTATGTGCCTGTAATGAAACCTGCTTTTTTGATTTTGTATAAAAGAAATCTTAAAGTTGTTGTCTGAGAACAGTTTCATTCCCTTGCCTGTAAGGTTTTTCAAAATAAAACAAATACCACTTCAAAATGGCATTTTCAAAATATCATTTATGTAATAAACATTTTTTTCCCCTCTGCAGTCACATCAAAAAGTAAACCTAAAAATCAAGTGAATGGAAAAGGTTGAAGTCTCTTGTCTTCCTGCTGTTTTATGTATTAGCAGCTGTGCCGTCTCCTGCCTCCACTTTTCGTTTCTTGTGTCGGCTTCTCTTCCTCTTCCCCTCCTGCTCCGTCTTCTTCAGTGGAGGTGTTGGGGCTCCTTTCTTCTTTTTCTTCAGGCAGCTCAGCGGGTTAGGGTTGTACTGTTTCCTCTTCCTCTTCTTCCCACGTCTCTCTCCATCCTTCTGGCCAATGCCCTGCTCCTCCTTCAGGGTCCGAATGCTCTGCTGTTGGTCCGGGCTGACCAGCTCTCCCAGCTGGACGGCCTGGACGTGGTCGAGGGACTCCTGGCTGGGCTTGTCCAGCACAATGGTGTTGAGGATGATGTAGAGCAGAGGAACACCTGGAATTTTCTTCAGCCCTGTGGTGACTGTGTGGTCCTGAAGACACAATGAGACCAAAGAGATATCTGTAACTTATCAGTCATCTGCTCCACTGAGCAGTTATAATCCCATATCAGACAAGAATGGGAACACATCTCTCTCCCAAGTTTTCAGCAGCTGATCTCCTTAGTTCCCAGATGTTTAGAGGCTGTTGTCAAAAGAACAGGGCATGCTACACAGTGGTAAACATGTCCCTGTAACAATTATTTTGGACGTTTTGCTGCCATCAAATTCTAAATAAGCCAGTATTTTTTCACAAAAGAGTAAAAGGAATTGGTTTAAGCATTTTCTGCGTTTTCTATGTTCTACTGTGGGTAGAAAATGCACATCGCTGCATTATGGTTTTCATTTACACTTTCCACATCGTTAGAGCTTTTTGGGAATCAGGGGTTGATCAGAGCACCCAAACCTGGCTTTCAAAATATTTTCCCACCTTCATCTCATTATGTACCTGTGTGGCAACGAAGTAGTGGTGCGGGTTGGTCTCTTTCAGCATGGACAGCAGACACTCTGAAGCCGAGACCGGCTCCTTGAAATGCGGACACTTCCTGACCTGAAACCTCTGCAGGATGATCTTGGCCCCGTACAGCTGTTTTCCAAGCGTCTCGAGCTCCTTTAGCGCACAGCTGAGCGTGAACACGTGGACATATTATTAACAGGTGTATGATGACGCTGTTGTACCAAAAAGTGATCGGGGCAGTGGGTGGGGAGGAGGGGGGTGCGCAGAGGTAAATGCACTCACCTGGTGGTGCACAACTGCACCTCTCCCATCAGGTATTTGGGCATCTGCTCTTTGATCTGAATCTTGTTCTTTAAGGCCGCTTGACAGAAAGTGCCATCGATGAGGATCTGGAAGGGTTCCCTGAAGCCGAAGTTGTATTTGTAGAAACTGATCGTCTTCTTGGCTTGTTTCTGCCGCTTAATCTTCATGGCGGCGGGCCAGTGACGAAAGAGCGCGTGTTAAAACACAAACAGCCGTCAGTGACACGCGTTAACCGTGAAAATACTGTTAACGTTAGAATTATCACACACAGCATGGGCGCTGTACACAACACGCTTACGGTCCGTGCTCCTCAATCGTCCGAGTGGAAACAAAACGTAGGACGAAAGTTCCCGCGTTCTTTCTTTCTTTCTTTCTTTCGTGTATGTTGTGAGTGTAGAATATTTGGGTTAAATTATCAAAGACCTGTCGCTATTAATAATTCTTCTCTGAGCAGCAAACATTCTTCGTATTTTCGTTAATACGAAGTTCATTAATGACATACAGTAAAAGTGAATAAATAATGTTTTTGTTGTTTTGGCGTTAGAGTTTAAATTTAACCCGTTATGCTGTGCAACAGTCTCGAGTCACTACTTACTGCTTTATATTTAATTCGATGGAGCCACACTTTCTTGTTATTTTTAAAGTGGTGTAAGCAGTTGTTTATTTATTTATTTATTAAATTTCAGTCCTTACCTGTTTTCAGAGGCACGTTTTCTGTGTGTTAAGCCACTTAACACTGAGCTATGAATCATTCAAGTAAAAAAACGGATGAACCAGTGTTGTGTCTAAATATAACAGATAAAGATACCTTAAGAGGCGTAGCTATTAGCAGCCCAACACTGTTTAATTAAAATTTCTTTAGCTGAGTCTATGAAAAATGCAAAAATAAGAGTTTGAAGGAAATAAAATTGCATTTTTGACCGAATATTGTGTTTCCCAAGGAGCTATTAGGCGAAAAATGTTTTTCGTCATGTTTCATTAAATCGCTGCACCTATTTTCCATTTTCCTACCAATAATAATAAGTTTTATTATTGTGGTGGTGGTGGTGGTGTTTAAATTAGGCCCTCCCCATGCGTCCTGTTTCCTCCCGGAAACGGAAGTCGTCTCTCGACAGCAGCCTCGGCTCGGTCGGTGGCAGCAGCCGTTACCGCTGACAGCTAACGTTAGCTCGGGTCTGGCCGCCGCGGGTTGGCTCGCTTCGTTTCTTTCTTCGTTTGGAAAATAAACACTATGGCGGCCGCGGATCACCGGTTCTCGAGTGACGGCGGTCCGGCCAGCAGAGGAGGGTTCCCGGCCGGGGAGAGCAGCAACGACCGCGACGGTCCGGGTGGCGGCAGCGGGGAGAGCGAACGGGAGCGGGACCGAGCCACCTTCGAGTGCAACATTTGCTTGGACACTGCCAGGGACGCCGTCATCAGTCTATGCGGACACCTGTTCTGGTACGTGCTGGTTTCATTTGTTTAGCAAACACGGACTTAGTGTGGTTTGTTTGCCGCCTGTTGGGCCTCCTTTTGGGTTGTTTCTAACGGCGGAATCACGCCCCTCGACTCTCCGGTAATCAGTGGGTTGTGAACGGGATAAGAGACGGTTAGATAACATTGTGAAGGGTGCTTGTCTTCAGCATGTGGCTGAACTTTAACCCGTGATGTAAGCCGCGTTTTTAATGAAGTGTCTGGAATCAGCAGATCCTAATAAATTAAATGTGGGACAAAGAAGGTGTTTGTGTGGGACACTCGGTGTTTAGAGAGTGTCTGAAATTTGGATCTAATAGAAAAAACACACAACAGGCTATACAGGCTACATGTTTGGCATTGAGCGAAGCAAATAAGGATAAAAAAAGAAGCTGAAGTTTGAGGTTAGGGTCTTATGCACTGTCTTCGTGTCTTTTTGTAATCCATTTCCTTTCCATAGTAGTTTTTCAAACTGGTAATCACCTGTGGCTTTCATCGTTGACTCATCTATTGACTTTTTATTTTGAGGGTCAGAGATTGTGCTGGGCGGTTTATTTAAAAAAATGGATGCGGTATAGGGAATCAGGTGAGGTAATGTACAACAGGCAGTTATCCCTTTTCCCCTTGGAAGCCTACTAGGGTTAACCATCGTCTCTCTTTTCTGAACTGAGCAGTTTCTGTCATATTTCAGGCATTCAGAACACAGTGAATGTGAATGGGTGTGCATTAGAAGTTAGTGATGCTGCCTGTACAGCTTACCAGGGCTACCCTTGGAAAAATCTGGATCTATTCTAATGGGTGTCAAATCACATCTTCAGTGATGTTTATTGTTTTGGTTGTTCATCTGGTTGTGCTTTATTTCTTCTTTTTTTTTCTGATAATATTAAAATGTAGTTATAATTCTTTATACTCTTGATAGACTAATGAGTCATTGTAAAACTCATTCTGTCATAGTTAGGTCTGTAATTTGTTGGACAGTAAGATGTTTTTTTTGGGGGGGGGGGGGGTGTAACTTTGCCTCTGTACACCACCACAGTGGATTTATAAT
>VUQG01003867.1:0-10523 GCA_015106755.1 Etia nguti
CCCATCCCCACAGAGGGGGACAAAAGAAAAGAAGAAAAGAGAGGGAGCAGAGGAGGGGGAGCAAGCAGTGGCATTCCTCCCCATGCTTCCTCTGTCACCCTCCAGTCATTCTCTATTGAGTGCATTCCTTGCTACCACATCTTCAGCTCACCATCCTCTTCTTCCCCACCCCTCAGCGCCTCAGTCGTGTAACCTCTTTGCTCTCTTATTCCTTGCACTGCTCCTTACATACACATGCCGATCTGTTCACTGGACAAAAGACGGGGGAAAGTGCAGCTGTAATCATCTTCTTACAGCCGGCTTGGTTTAATGTTTGCATGTGTAGCTTACTGTGTTGTGGCATGACTGTTTGAGCAGTCAACCTGCTGTCTTCCCTAACACTCTTAATGTGGAATGTTAACCAGACACAACAAGCTCAGTCTTTCCAAGCAGATGCAAGTGGCCAAAGACTGTTAAGTACCCACCCTCTGTGCCCCAACCAGTACCCACACCCTACCTTCAGGGGTGTTCCATGCTCCCACTGTGGGTAATTGTGATTGTATTGAACTGGCCAGAAGCCAAGTGCACTCGACTGCCAAGTCTGCCAAGTCCAGCTGTGCTATTGTGATCAAAACACACTCACAGCTCATCTCATGACAATCACATCATCAGCATGTGTAATTCCCTCGTCAAAATATGCATATGTACACAACAACATGAACGTATATGTTTCTGAATGGATTTGTTCAGTGTGAAAAGGACAGAAGGCTGCTCTGTCACAGTGGAACAGAGCAGAGTAAAGGCTAACAAAGGCAGAAATCAAAGAAGCTGTGAGACTGATAAATGCTGCAACAGTTGAGATAAGGTAGAGAATAGCACCACAGATTCCCACTCCATATACTCTCACTATTATATAGGTAATATTAGTCCTGCGTGTCACTCCCTCCATTAGATACATTAGATATCTGTGCAGTTAGTGTAGCAAGAGGTTTACCTTTGTCCTTCCTCACAACTAATGATGTATTGACTGTGTAGTTGCTCTGAGTGGGTTGTGAAGTCTTCATCAAATCAAGGGTCCACAAGCATGAAGCACATCGTGGTCAGCCCAGTTGAAACCCTCTGTTTCCTGCCAGATGGGGGTTCACTGCAATGGTTTTGAGCATTTGAAATGAGAAGTGGCTCCTTCTGGAATATTCCTGTTATGATGTGACCAAGCAGAGAGAGCCGACTGCAGTGGACAGTAAGAACTGTCTCAAATCATCAGTCTATCGCTATAGCTTCACTACGGTTGCTGCATGGGGACATTTAATGATTTAAACCCTACAGCCTTGTGATCATGACTGACTGTGTACCTCTTTACTCTATTCTGTGTGAACACGCCAAGCGTGTCTTGTGTCACGTTTCTGGCCCGAGAGAAGGAAATGGGCCGTGTCATGTCAGTGTGAGCTGCAGTGCAACACGCATGACGAAGAGCACTTAAATAACTCATGAAAACCCTGTTCTCATACCACAGTAGACCACAGGGAGGATCATTCAATGTGTGTGTCTGTAGATGTGAGGTCCCCCCCACCCCTTGTCATGACTGTTTAGCCAAGTGCCTTTGTGGCTGTGCTACAGTGTCTGTGTGTTTCGTTATAAGGGAGATTTAGATGGTTTCTGTAAACGACAACAGGGCACTCATGGCTAAACCGAAATAGCCGTGGAAAAATGAAAGCGAGGCCTGAGCAGGAAAGAGCAGTGAGCAAAAGAGAGAGAGAGAGCTGAAGAAAGCGACAGTGGAAAAGAGGAGGATGAGATAAGAAACTTACAAAACGGTGATGTTTATTAGTGTAAACATTTCCATAAATAAAAGAGAGAAGAAAAAGGGAATTTTGCATTCAGTTAAAAGGCAGCTTGGCTAAACTGATGAGAGGAGACAGCCAGCTCTTTCCACATAAACACACTGAGCTCCAAACCCCTCTGTTGTGATGGCCTCCCTCAGGACATACAGTCACAATTTTTTTGTTGTTGCTGTGCCTGCTTCATCATAACATCTTCAACCTCATTTTCCAGCATTACTTTAGCAGTCCCATCCTCTTAACCCTCAGGTCAAGCACCACTTCCATGCACTATAAAGGAGATGTGAACTGATGCAAAACATACAATTTCTCCGACTGATTAAAAAGTGTATTTGATTAATCTATCTGGAAGTAAACTTTCAAGTTAATACCAAAAATGGGCTTTGTAAAAAAAAAAGTTGGTTTTGTAGGTTTGCATTGCTGGTGATTAGGAGCAGCTGCTATAAAACAATGCACCCAAAGGATGGTGAAGAGATCAAGAGCCTGGGACATTTGCAAAACAAACTGCAGGCAAATCATCTTCACGTCCCATAATCTCACTCGGTAGCTTGTATTGATAGATAATTATGATGTGACACGATGGAAAAGAAGCCGTTAGTGTATTACGCTTGGTGATACGTATTCTTGGTATACGAATGAGGTGAAATGTGGCTGAAGTAAGTGTAAAAAAGGCAGAAGTGTAATAGTACATGGTGGGACAAGCACGAAAAAAGGAAGTCAAAAGTAATTTTTGTCACTTTTCAGTTAGAGTGTCAGAACTGCCAAAGACCTCATTTCATTCACTTCGAGGGTCTCACCACTTCCTGTGTTGCTACATAGCAGGGTCACACAGATACCTCACACAGGAAAAAGTAAGCACAGATAAGTTGCTTACCAAGTAAAGAGTATATATTTCGAGGGTGTGGTTCATTCTAGCTCTAGAGTGTTTACTACTGAACGTTCTGAGTGACAGTCTCTCGAGTAGTTGTGGCCACAGGAGACACACAGAGACAAGATCAACAAATGCAATATTAAACATATCAGTCAGTCAGATAATACTGCTAATGGCTGGAGAATGGCAAAAGGAAATTCGATTGCACTGCTTTATAGTGCAGTAAGCTCTGTAAAATCACAGTAGTGTTAAGTGAAATGCTTTGAATCACAGATCCCTGGTGCGTAAAAGACAAAAAAAGGCGTCAATGTTTTAAGCAAAACAGAAAAACAACAAAGAAAAGCAATAGTGATGAAAAAAAGGAAGACGGAAGCATAAAACCGGTGGAACAAGTGGGTTTTGAGAGCGCAATACTCACTGGAAAGCTGACGGTCTGCTCTCTCTGCCTCCAAGGTCAGTGGCCGAGGAGGAGTGTGGTCACCTGTAGTTTGTGAGGGCCCCGAACCTGCGTCCACTTCCTTACTGGCTCCTGCTGCAGCCTCAATCACAGTACTACCCTGAAACATAGAAAGATTGTTAGGGTATCGAGGTAAAAGAGGCGTTTATTAAGTCTAAATACATTTCCTAGAATAACCATCACCAGCAACCCAGTTTAAAGATTCTGCTCCTGCGAAAGTCATAATACGAGAGATGCCGTGGAAATGTTTGCAAAACATACATGTTCTTACTTTATCAGGGCTAAAGCAGAAATACTGGTATTGCAATAAACTTTAAACAACAACAAGAGATTGATGGTGCAAATATAGCAATTAACTGCAGATCTATTTTGACTGCAAACATTTTTAGCTGCTGTCACAGCACTCAGATTTCTGCTATAAAAAGACAACAACCGAAGGGGATGCAGCTCTGGGTGAAGAAATGTCCCTTCCCTGAAGTGACAGAGCTACAAAACAGAGAGACAGACAGACAGAATCAAAGCACGAGACAGAGGGAGACTTTTCCTGACAGACCAAGTCTGTTTGTACGTGCTCTACTCTGCCCCCTTCCACAGCTGAAAGAGGAAAGATGGATGAGACATCAGGAGAGAGACAAGCTGACCATGAAAAGCAGAGGGAGAAGCAGAGGGTGGCTGTCAGCGAGGTGAGAGAGAAGAGTGGGGAAGACTTTAAAAAAAAAGAAAAGAAAAAAAGACTATGATGGCTCCCTCCATTGACGAGTAGCAGAGAGACAGGCAGGGGAGGTGCAGCACATCTTAAGACAAAAAGGCACCCTGGGCTTATGAAATATACATAGCTCTCAGCTGGAGACAGAGACACGGAGCGACAGAGCAGAGGAGGGCCCTGAAGACTGACGAGACTCCACTACCCCTCCTAAACACACACTGCTAAAAATAAAATACACAGACACATTCCTAATGACTTCTCATGAGGAGCCGGGGGGAGTAGTTAGAGTCTTTTTTTTCCTCCTTTTTTTTTAGTGTGTGTGCCTGCCTGACTGACTGCATGTATTCACACACATTTGTTGATGTTTGTGAAACATCAAGGTGCATCAATGCTTCCTCCTACAGTTACAGGTTGAGTGGGCAAACCCAAAACGGTAAATATGACACAACAAACTGACAAGTGCTTTGGCAGTTGGCCTGTATGTAAATTCACATACTGGTCAGGGGATTTTCTTTTGTTTTTTTGTTAGTTCAGAGTGTGTTTCAACCGCTTCTCTCAAATCTGCCCACAGGCCTTCTTTTCAGGCCCAGACAGCTGCCTGTGCCACACCAGCAGTTAAAAACCATTTAAAATACACCTCACTTAACAATGCATTCACCTTTTGTTCAAGCCAATGATTCGCCTCTCCTACGCACTTTTGGTTGTGGATATGCCACTGAGGTATTAGGATTCTCATCTCATTGTATTTCTGTGCACCTGTCTAACCAGCAAGAATGTCACTGGGTATTTTGACTTCTTTGCTTTATTATATCTTATCTTAGCCTCTTCATCAGGCATGTTGGGTATGCTTTAAGACTCTACACACCTTAAAAGCAAAGTAAGAGGGAGGACAGTGCAGGCAAATAGTCATGTCTGAGCCCGTGGATTAACTCTACTCCAGACAACACACACAACAAACATGCTCACGTGTTTCCTAACCTTTTCTGCCTCTCGCTCTCTTTTATCAGCCACTTTGGTGTCTTTTTTTTCTTGTTTAAAAGGCACAAGTAAATGGCTTATTTATGAACTCCCTAAAGTGGATGTAAAACTATAAAAAAAGAAAGGAGAAGGACACAGAGGAGCAGCTAGCAGGTCATGAACCTTTATATCTAGTCAAGGACATTAGCCAGTGGAATTTAATTACTCAGATATTGTTTCTTTTCTCATCCACTAAACTGGATGGCAGGAAGCAGCACAACTCTCAACGAAAAAGCCAAGATAACAGGGCTCATTGATGCTAATTTAGATGTTGCCATCAAAGGCTTAAAATGGCTCAGTTGGACCCAAAATATTGGGAAGTGATATGTTTTCACGATGTCTTGGTGGCACAACATAACCCTGTGACAACAGCAAAAGTGCTTTCAGACACAGCTTTAACATAAGCTAAGTGTTAACTTCTTGATGACTAGCAAATAATGTAGCAATTCACAATTTGTTCTTAATCCGTTTAATGTGTTGGCATGCTGATATTTGTTAATACGTATTAACTGCAAAGTGCAGCTAGGGCTAAGGAAATCTCTGTGATGCATGCCTTTGTTTGTTCCCAAGGTGTCACACAAATTGAAAAACTTCCAAGACGATAGCAGGAAATTTAAGAGGAAGGCAAATGATCGCACATCCAACCTAACCCAACCAAAAGCTCTTAATTTATTTTACAAAAACTACAAATAACTAGCTCTTAGTGCCTCGCCAACTCCATCAATCACTAAAACAGTAAATCTGTATCACACATTTATGCTGCATTGCTAAAAATAAGAAAGAAAAATGTACCCGCATAAATAAAACTGATCTAAAGCTATATAACCACTCTTATATTTGAAGAGCTGTGCCTGAGTGTGCATGCACACTTATGTTGACATATGCTTTCTGAATAGACCAGAAATAGACCAAAGCCATTTAAGATGCAAAGCAGGAGTCAGGAGGTGAAATGAGAAAGATCTACAGAGGTAGTACTAATTGAGGTTAATTCCAGAGTTCAGCGTTATCTCTCTAATCGGTAAGGAGGGTGTTAGTAATGGATGATGTCACAGGACATGGAGAGAGCCTGCCAGCACAAATCACTTGCAGTGCAAAGTATTGTATCCCCTCCAAGGATCACAAGACATTAGTAGCTGAGAGCAGATCTTGATAGGCGGCTACAGATAAACAGTCCAGAGGAATACGTAGGCTTACATGTAGACAAGTGTGCATGCCTATCTGCCTCTATGACTGTCTTAGAGAAAAAGGCTTTTCAGTCAAGAGAGCCACGACCTCTGTAGTAATCTGCCTGTCTCAGCCTACATATCACCTGTCAGCTTCTAAACAGCGTTGACAACCTCTTGCACGCAACCACTCACCCTGTTCTAGAGTCAGTATCACTTCTTCTAAGTGAGACGCAGGGAGTGATGAGGCAACGCATATGCACATCACTCAAAAAGACATTTAGCCTTAGATAATTACTCTCTGTCTCTCTCATCCACACTCATTGTGGCCTAACTCAGGGCTCTTCGGCGAGAAGCACTTTAGTCACGTCCAGACCATCAATACTTAAACCCTGCACAACATCTGCAGTTCAGCACCTTCCAGATTCATTAAGGAGGAGGACTGGGGGGACCAAAAGGATACGTCAATAAGCAAAGCTGGTGTGCGCACATTTGTGTGTGTGTGTGTCTGTGTCACCAGGGTGCAGGCCCATCCTTAAGCACTGCTGACAGTCTAGACAGGAAATACACTTGAGGATGTCAATAAGTTAGTCAGTGGGAATGACAAGAGATCAATACTAACACAGGATGATGTCAGTGGCTGCAGATGAGATCACCTGAAGCATCAGGTATGAGGATCTACATTAGATGTGGCTCGATATAAAATTAATGGTATTATCACATAATGTGGGTAAGAGAGAAAGCGGGTGAACATAATTTCTTCTTTTAATTACTCATGACATGCTTATCTACAAATACATGAAGATATATCTGAAACTGAGTCCAGACTTTTGAAAGACTTTCAAGTAACAGAAGAAGCTTCTCAGATGAAACTCAGAGAAGTCCGGGCGATTTTCTTTCCAAGCCCTTTAGATTAAAAACGCAATTACACTTATTGTCTTTATTACCCTGGCATTACTGGTTAAATCACAATTGTGTTGGATCGTTTAACTTTCTTGAGCAAAGGAAATTTTTCATATGATAATGCCACGGATTAAAACTTCAACATTTTGGGGAATAAACACCTTTAAGTTGCATAAAGCGATTCTCCCTTGAGATCTGTGAAAATGACGAGATGATGCTGATTTCACCCACGGGACATGAGTGCCTTATATCACATTGCCTTTCTTGCCGTGGCGTTTGGTGTGAGTGCCTGCATGTGTGCGCACGCCGGTCGATGTGTGTTTGCGTGTGTTCTCAGCTCTACTGACATTTCCTCAAACGTGGTTGACATTTCCAGGGGATTTGAAGACTTGATCCCTTCTGTGTTTGAAGAGCTGTGTGCTGCCCTCCTCACAGCACCGAGGGAAACGCTGCAGCAGAGCCAGCAGCATGCCCTGCCTTCAGGGCTTTAGTCTACAGCATTTGGAGCGGCCTGTCCTCATTCACCCGTAGTGTGATCAGGAGAAGAACTGTACTATACATTGCCTGCCTTTTAGAGATGACTGGTTCACTGCTTGGTCTTTTCTTTAGTCTTGCTGTTTTCCCCTGAGGTGTGGAGTGTTTCTGCTTTTCTCAACTGAGGCAGAAAAGCTATAAGCAAAAGATATGAGAGAAGAAAGTAGATAGAGATAGTGTGGGAGGGAGTGAGAAGGAGAGAAAACAAGAATGTGTGATGGAGAGAGGGAGAGATCCGTTTCTCCTGCTACAGGCTGGTTAGTGGAGCGAACTGACACAGACTGACATCTCTCTTCCACGGAGACTGAGTTAAAAAGAGCCTGGCTACTCTTTGTCCATTACTCTCTCTCACTCTCTCTCTGTTTCCAGCCTTCCCACTTCTTACTCTCTCAGATGTCCAACCCTCTCTCTCTTTCTCCTTCTCTCTCTGACCACCCCGAGGCTCCCATGTCTTGCTTTTTCTGCCTGGATGGACTGTGCAGCAGTCCTGTCCTAGCCTGGGGCTCAAATTACACCCTACCACCCTGTGTTAGCCTCACATGCGCGTGCGCAACCACACACACACACACACACACACACACACACACACACACACACACACACACACACACACGTATGTACACACACTAAACGCACAGAAGCCCATACGGTAGCCGTGAGGAGGCCCAGGGCCCAAACACAGGTCAGGGCTGGGTCAGTTAAGGGCAGATGGACAGCAAACCCAAATGAAGCAAGCCTCACACCAAGTAAAATAAATTCATATTTGATAGTGTGTGTAAGTGTATTTAAATACTAATAAAAATATTAATCTTGTGGCATATTGCAAAATCTGCCTGACATTCAAAAAAACTGTGAAATGAGAAGACTCTATGTCAAGACCACATGTCTTGCACGGTCAGTTCAAAGTCGTCCTGTCATTACCACAAACCTGAAAACTGATGCTAGGTATGATCTTGGTCTCCTGTCTTCAGTGGACATCGTAAATGCTCCTTAAGCACCAGACTGAATCTGCATTATGTCTTTAACCAAACCAAATCTTTATGCTGCACAAATAAAGTAAAAGTAACTTCCCAGGACTATAGGATCCTGTAGGTTAGATGATCTGTGCGTGTGTGCTGATCTGATCTCACTGTCTCCCTGCCCTTCAAATGTCAGTGATGTCATGGTTGTAAAAGATGTGTTTCCTGATGGAGAGCGGAAGGGAAGCACAGCATTCAGTCGCTTCCTGGGTCTATTTGTCCCTAGGAGCAGGATGCAGGGGTACAAGTGACTCAATAACGATGTGTCACTTTATTGACCCCCATGTAGGGTACACAGTATCACCCCCACCTTAAGGCAAGTCATCCTACACTGCAGACCAGGAGCAGGGGAGCATTCAGATTTAGTGCTATAGCACTGCATATATGGTGCAGACATAAGCATGTATAGTTTATTTTACTCCTGCCTGTTACCCTTCATAGTTTATCTCCAAAATTCAAAGTCAAAGTTACAGTATCACACTTCTATTTCAGTTATTTGAACTGAGGCTTAGAAAGGTTAAACCTGCAGTTAGGTCTAAAGCTGTGGGTTGAAAACAAACTAGATGGGTGTCAATAAATCAAGAGAAATGCTGCTTTATGGCAATGCAGTGTGCCCTTGAGTTAATGTCTCAAATGCTACATAAATGCAATCCATTTTTCTTCAGCCTCAGTCACAATGCTCTAACAGCAAAATATCATTCATATGGCAACATGCAAGCATGCACACACCCAGCTGGGCACAATACAGGACTGCATCCGTCTCTCATAACTGTTGGGAACTCTAGCAGGAAGAGGGTAAGTGCTATTGATTGGCTTCTTCCTGCTTCAGTTGGCTGTCAGAGTGAAAACAAGCTTGACCATTTGACCGTATACTTTTTTTAAAAAAAAGTGTAGATTATAACTACATACACACTTAACACACAGCTACATAGAGCTCATATTTCCATTCATCTAGTACAGAATCAGAATCAGGCCCCTTGTGTTTACATGAAAACAAAGTACTTAAAATTATATTTAAATATATTTTTTAAGTGAAAGTGTGACAGAAATAAAGCAGTTTGTAATCATTATATGAATCAATTTCATTAAGAAAAAGGCAATCGACTCATGAGCATTAGATGCATACGTTTGGGATCAGGCCGTTCTTTAAAATCACATCATGCAACTCATCTATACTGCAGTTGCCTTTCTGCTTGTATACAAGTACCAAGAGAAGCCAGCACGAAGACAGGCACTTGGGTCAATATAAAACACTCCTCTGGGCAGCACTGTGACATTATGAATAGAAATCTTTGGTGTTTGATGGTATTTTGATATGAAGCAAAAGAAAGATGGAAGGATACAAATCAGACAGAGATAAAGTCTATAAAAAGACACTGATGGTGACAGATAAGCTGATCACTGTGGCTTAAAAAAATCAAAGGGAGGGTTGGAAGCAGTGGCAAAGGGGTATGCACATATGTGGGTGGACTAATGACACTACTTTAAAAACAAAAAACAAAAACAGCCTACGTAAAGAAATTATCTACAAGTTATCATTGCACACCTCATTGAGACAGCAAGAAATTCACTGGTTTCTAAAACTAGCTTTCTAAAACAAACAAACTCTTTATAGAAAACAGTCAGTTACATGCACACAAATGCCTCAAATAAGACGTAAATAAAGCAAAAACCTTGTGAAAGGGAACAATCATCTTCACAACTGACTCAGCTGGTCAAATGATATACTGTGCAACACTGGAAAATTTAAGTAAGCAGTTATATTAAATTACATTTAAGGTGCAATTATGACTCAGAGAAACAGTCAGCATTTTCAGTAATGTTGTAAAATCAGTTTTATTCACATTGTTTTCAGTCAAGTGAAGTATGCACAAGTTGTTAAAAAAAAAAAAAAAAAAAAAAAAAAAAAAAAAACAAAAAATTTTTTTTTTTTTAAAATTTTTTTTTTTTTTTTTTTTTTAAATCACTGAAGTGACTTCTAAGTGTGTTATCTAATGATAGTTATGACCTCACATATGACATTTAAATTTTAAGGA
>VUQG01003867.1:12251-23323 GCA_015106755.1 Etia nguti
TTGTGTGTGTGGGTGTGTGTGTGTGTGTGTGTGTGTGTGTGTGTGTGTGTGTGTGTGTGTGTGTGTGTGTGTGTGCGCGCGCGTGTCTGTGTGTGGGCCCCAGGCCGACTCTGACAGCTCAGTGGTAGCCATCTGCTGGCAGTCACACCAGGAGAAAGCAACCGCAGCCAAACAATGGAGAGCAATGACAGGCCAGGATTTGTGGGTAGTTTCTATATGCGTGTGTGCATGCATGCGTGTGTTGTGGGGCGGGGGGTTCTGTGTGTATTTTAGTGTGGTGTGCGCGCTTTCCCTTCAAAGATCCAAATGAGCTCCTCTCTATGAGCATGTGCAGAGGGGCGTGGCTGTTGTTGATAGGCTGTCTCTGTTACCAGGCGATAGATTAACAAGCCCAAATGGCCATCTGAGGAGGATAGATAGCATGGGCGAGTGTGGGCTCACTTCATCTGCCTAGTCTATGTTTATATGTCCGTCCAACCCTTTTCTCTTTAATCTCCTTTATCACTCCATATCCTTCTCTGTGTAAGATCGAAGTTCATACATGAAAAAACAAAACAAAAAAAAATGTTAGGTGGATGTGCACATACTGCACTTTGGTGCACGCATGCAAAATTTACTTGCACATAACATCAAAGAGTTTCTTTGTATATCCATAAAAAAAAACCCAGTTTGTCAAACTCTCTATTTCTCTCGCTCGCTCCATCTGCAGGTAGAGTGCCATCATGAATGTAGACAGATGGTTTGGTGTTGGAAGGAAGCTGGCTCCCTGGATTTGACACAGCAGTCTGAGAGCAAGCATCATCCAGCTGGGTAGAGGCCTACAGTGCCTTCTATAAAGAGCTTGCCAGGTGGCCAAGAAACAGGCTGTTGGTCTCCTGCAGCCACTACACGCCCTGTAGTCACTATTCTGCTATTATATCACCAAACATGACACAGAGCTGTTTTTGACACAGACCAAAAAATAAGTCAAGACCACAAGTCAGAAGCAGATGAACTGAAAAGCAAAACGCCAACATGGAGGGGAGAAATGGCTGATTATGAAAAGAATCCTTCTCCCTGCACTCCATTTGACCAAGTGCACTGTCTGTGTTGTGTGTGTTGCTTTGGCCATCCATGCCGTTGGATGGCAGCACTTCAAAGGCAGCCATCAGCAAGTTCCTTCTCTTCCACCTCCCGCTGTTGCTAGTTTGTGTGTATGTTTGTCAATGTGTGCATGTGGAGCATCGCCTCCTGTAGCTGGGGGCTACTGGTGATCACCACTACCGCAGCGAGGCTGGCATTGCATGCCCGCTGGCACACTAACAGGGCACACCTATTTACACAAACCCAGACTGAATGGCAGGCATTGTCTGGGTGAGAATGCAACACTTAAGCTTCTGATTAAGGCAGAACAAAACCCTGAGGGGCAAGAGTGGTGAATGCAGGGAGGGAGAGAGCCAGAGAGAGAGAGGGAACGAGATGAAGGGAGGCAGGAAAGCGAGGCTCTATAAAGGGGGATCTCATCTACTGTAGCTGTGGGAAGGTGAGATAGGAGGGGGAATTTGAGAGAGGAAATGAAAAGAAGGAGGCGAAAAAGGCGAGAGGGCAAGAATTGGCAGCCATGTAAGGGACTCAGAAAGGCAGGCTTGGGAAGTGAGAAGAAGAGGAGGTAGGTGAGGATGAAAAGCAGTGGTAGGAAGGGAACCAAGAGGGAGGCAGGGAGGAAAAGAGGTGGTGGGGGGATGAGCAGGGAGGCAGGCTTAGGAAAAGATAAAAAGACAACACAGAAGGAGCCAAGCAGTGAGGCAAAGAGGGAGAAGACAGAAGGGAGCTGCTGTCGAGGTATCCTCACTGATAAGGATGAAGTGATGCTACCCTATAATAGCAATGAAAATAGATAGATAGCGCCCTCCAATGGTGCTCGTGCTCTAGTAATGCACTCTAAATCCTGCCCCCACTTGTGCAGGGACTGTACTGCAAATAAACAAGAGAAGCCAATTCCAACTCAATTAAAGTGTAACACAGTCATTTAAGCTGCTTTCTAGCTGGTTCTCAAACTTGAATTTGAGACTAAGGATGGATGGTGTAACAAAAAAAGATGTAACATTCACAGAAAGCATGTAAAGCTTCTTCATTCAAAACAGTTCAGGCACACATGAAATTCTCTGTTTATGTATGTGTGTGTGCGTCTGTGTGTACAATTAGCGGCACCTTGGCAACGTATGGGCAAAAACAGAGTGCGTACGACAAGGGGTGAGCTGCTCCCTGAATGTGTGTGTATCCTAGCAACAAGACAGCCGTAGTAGCAGAGCAGTGAGCAGCTGGCAGCACGGGACACAGAGGCCATGACGGATTTAACATGATGTGCGTGTGCGTGTGTGTGTGTGCGTTTTACATTTAACAGCTGTTAAGAGATTTAGGTATGGCTGTTTGTGGACATGCTTAAACACTCACCACCACTGTGTCAGTTCGTCAACTGAAATACTATAAGCAAATAAACTCACATGATGGCAGTTCTTGTCTATCAAAGTAGGCATTACGCATGCAATTGTGTATCTATGTATGTACTGTAATTAGGCAACTTTAGAACCCATTGATTAGTTAGCTTGTGAGCATAACAGACAATATTTTGGGGCTTCCTGTGTCGCCATCAATTACTTGCTGTTCTGTCTACCAGTCATTGTTTTAGGAATGCAGTTTTTTTATATTTTGTTAAATGAACTCCCTCCCTTCTCCATCATGCTTACTTGTATGCAATCAACACATGGTCAAACCACAAAAGCTTGATGGATAAATTATCTCATCCCTTGCCTAAACATTTTCCATATGTAGAATATGTGCACTTGTTATTCTTCAGACAACAGGAAATAGAAAACCCAGACTCTTTGCAGAAGTGAAATAGTCATGAAAATGTAATCTATTTTCTATACATAACTTTTTTGGTGAAAGTATGAAGATTGATTAAATCCAATTTTGTAAGTATTTACCAAACACGATGAAAGATATTTCACAAACTACCCTCTGTCTGTGTGGCAGCTGTTGTCCATGTGCACGTTCACCAAAAAAAAAAGGAAAAATGCATGCCCATGAACATGCATCCCTAGATTAAATTTCATGACCTTTGCAAAATTCCACAAGATTGTGTTGAAAAAGCAAATAATCTATAAATAAACCAAAATAAACTGCAGTCTCCACTCAAGGCTAACATTCCCATGGCCAAAATGTGAAAAAAAAAAATATTTTCAAAAATTGAAACTTACATCCTTCTTTAGAATTTACAATATGAAGGATCCTTGTTTGCCCCCAAACTACCTTTCCTACTGCCTGAAACATCAAAATCTGTTTACTGGTCTCAGAAGTAATACTTTGAAACACGTGATCTATCCAGACTTCTATAGGTCATCTATGCCTGAAGGTGCTGTGTCAAGGATACATGAGCCTCTACTAGCATGAGACAGAAATCTTAGAGCAAAACAAATCTGTCAGTAAAGACAGACGCACTTTCAGTTGTGAGTCTGGTGCTGTTAAAACAGTGCAGTACTAAAATCAGTACAGTACTCGTTGGGTGTTTTTGTAGTGTTATTTATACTTTTCAGCTTAGTTTCCAATTAGGAAATTCAGTATCTGAGCAAAACATGCTCATGGTTTGTTCATCACTCTTTTTATACATAACATATAAAAAGAGCCACCCCAAAGGTCTTATTTTATCTCACAGTCTTTTCACAGGGACATTTGTCCCTGTGCAGCCGATTACACAAGCATACACGCACTGTCTGTAGTGCCAGTAGTCCTCAGGACCAGATGTGCACCAGCAGCTATGGAAGCTCTCCATGGTAAGGTGGTTTCCAAACCTCAGGCCAGTTGGAGGGCCCTGGCCTGGGCAGAACTCTGTCTCCTCGGGCCTTACTGACTGCCAGCTTCTGCTCCACGGAGGAACGTCACCTAACAGCTAATCACCAAGTCTAAACCGCTTCTGCAGTGCAGAGCCAAACCACAATAAGGAGATAACACATTTCACTAACACTACTGCAATCATGTGGCCTCATACCATATGTCCCCATGTTCTCTGTCTTTCAATACTCAGCAGTGGGGTGAAAGAGTCAGTGGAGAGTTTTTACACACATCATTACATCGCCTCAAATTTGAACATTAATCTGAATGATGACACACATTTCCTTGCTACACAAACAGGCGAAAGGGATGCCGATCAGAAGAGAGAAGTTTTATATAATATACGTCATATATACAAGTCATAGTTAACATTTAAGATATCAAAACAGACTGTTGTGTGTTTCTAATACAGCAATGACGGCAGGGGCAGATGGTGACGAAAGAAAATAAACAAAAAAATTTGGAGTGTTTTGTTTCTATTTGACTCTGTGTGGTACACTGCTGCTAACCCAATTATATTATTCTAACCCCTCCTCTCTCTGTTTTTCTCTGCAGGCGGTCTCGGGAAGTGTGATGTCTTTTAAAATGGCGCCTGCTTCATGTGTTTTATGTCTCCTCATAAAAAAAAACAACAACTTCCTTTAAAGCCTTTGCTCACCAGTGTTCTCACTATCAGAGGATATCAAGCAATAGTGGGAATCATGACACAAAGCTAGGAAGAAAGAAAGACTGAGTTTAGGAGGTTTGCCTTGCCACATTTTTATGTCTTTTATTTTTTTTTAAGTAATTCCAGTAAAGATTTCCATATCTTGAAAGATTTAATTTAAACTTTGAGGTTGAAAAGGTTTGATGAAATTCTTTAAAAAAATATAGCCTGGCAATTCTTTTGTGCATTTTTTCCTTTCCTATCACGTTATTTATCATACGACCCATCGGAGGGAGTTCTACTCTTAGGTACAGAACCACTGCTTTAGAATTAAGATGCTCTATTATAACAGCTGTACGCACACATTCCTGGTCATTACTGACAGTGCCCTGTGTCATTGGGTGTTGTTTTTTTCATGCATATCCCAATTTTTGTAAGCTGGGTGAGCTGGAGGCATGAGTCTGCCAGGTCAGTCTCTATAGGTATCTTTATAATGAATCGATGCTGGAGCAAAGGATTCCCACAATACCTTCCTAGCTGAGGAAGACTGCTGCAACAATTGGAAAAGATGAGACATTCTGCAGAAAAGTTTAGGGGGGAAAAAACTGCTTCTGTGTCTGCATTTAAATTATGTAATTCCTTTACATTACATCCTTCTATCGGTATTCCAGGGTAGAAGAAGTGCAGTTTCTTCAGTGGTTACATTTATGAGAACCTTGAAGCAAGTTCAGAGCACCAAGTCAAGGTTATAGTGTTGTGTTTACTTCACTATTTGAGCGATGACCAATATGTCAAGCAGTCTCACCTTATCTTGGGAGTTCTGAGAAAATACTTGCTCCTGTGATAACTTTTAAGAGTTTAAAATCCTATCCTAAATCTCCAGATTCAGTGAGCTGTTAGTCAAGGTGAAAATTCTGAATTGTATAACGAGTAATATAATTCAGCATCTAGCAATCTGCTAGTGGCAACCACTGGCTATATGGACAAAAAAATAAAAACTAAAAAGCACATATTCCCCAACTTGTTGAGAGGCATTGCTCGATGTTCCTGGCAGTCACTGTGAAATCAGCTGCTAAAGCCCCATTAACACAAGCCTGGAGATGAGCTGGCAGCCCCCCGGTAAGCACCAATTACTACGCAAACGTGTATATTCCCTGTCCGTTTGGCAAGTATCGCTGGTTGGTGGTTGTTGACAGTCACCAGCATGAAATTGATCAGAAAGAGGTATACAGCGCTGCAGTGATAACCTCCTTGCTTTGTTCACTCGAAATTTGTTGTGGCTGCCAGCAGTTTGCTGACTTAACTGCAACTACTCTTAAACTACTCACAAAGCAGTAGTGAATCTGCGAAAAGTGCAACACCAACTGGAAATGGAGACCATTTGCCTTCAAATGAAAGGTTATGCCTCACCACTGCAGCCTACACATTTCAAAAATAAAAGATTATCCCTTTTCCAGTTTGCATGGCACTATTTCAAAATTTACTACAGGTTGGAGAGTAAATGGCAAAGGTCTACAGATAAGACAGCGTCTTCCTAGCAACTGCAGCAATCTGCTAGTAACCAAAGCAATACTTTTGTCCAGCACCCTTGTGCTGTGACCGATTTCACCTTTCAACAGGCAGGAACCTCTAGCATCCAGTTCCCAACTGGTCAGGGAATAGAGATTTTTCCCCAGTGACCCGAGTTTTCCAGGGGGTCACTGACCAGTCTTTAGGCCTGTGTGACTGAGACTTTAGAAAGGATATTGTAAAAACATTTAGCTGGACCAAAGAACCTCAAACCTGATATCAAACAATTTCTGATCTACTAAGGATATCCTTAAAGCCAAGTGGTGTTTTTGTTTTTGTTTTTTATCTTATAATAAGTGTTAGAGACAAGTGTTGTTTGTAGTTTTGTTTGTTTTTTCATGAAAATGGCAGTGTGGCAGCAGGGAAGTGAGCACAAAAATATCCTCAGCACATCCTCAGTGACACACACTTACACGGACACACTCAAAGCTGGCTCATATGCATGCCTCAAGAGTCAGACCACAACCGAACCATAAAACATCCCAACCACACACACGCACAGACACTGACACAGGCTTCAAGACTTTGTACATCTCAGTCCTTGATGCTCCCCCCACCCCATCCTTCTCCTCAGTCAATTTTTTATCAATTCTCCTGTTTTGCCTACTGCAGCCCACTTGGTCCATTGGAGTGCTTTAAGGCCACATTAATAGCCTCACAGCATGGCCCATGCCACCATCATATCTCGAGATAGCACTTCCCAGTCAGCTCTCTCCATTTCTTTTTCTCCATCCTCTCTTCGTCCATTTCACTTTCCTTCTCATCCAGTCATCGTGAGAGTGTGTCCGCGGGCTAAAATAATCGATCACTTCAAACTCCTTGTAGTCCTTTCTGAATCAATGTCTCGTTAAGAACAGGAAGGGGCTGTAATAGTGTGCTCTTGTAAGTGTGTGAACATGTGTGATCAGTGTGGCAGAGAATGAAAAAGAGAGAGTCTGCCAGAAGGAAACAAAGAGAAAGAGAGTTTGGTACCATAAAAAGGAATCTCACATTGCTGTTCATCCTGGGACACCAACTATTAAAATAAGCTGTGATCTACTTCCTGGGGGACAGGAGATCATAGAGGTTGGGCACCCTGGAAACTTAGGTGGATGGGTCAGCAATAGAGAGAGAGAGAGAGGTATAGGAAGGAGACAGCGTGTGTGCATGTGTGTGTGTGGAAGACTGTGTGAGAGAAATGAGCCAAACCTCACCGCTGACTTGGCCAGGGCTTCTGGAGCCAGAGAGAAAGCCTTGCTAACCACAAACTCTCTGTCTCCCTGTCTCTCTCACATACACACCCTTGTTAAAAGTGTCTAACTGTTTGAATACGTCATTTCAAAACATGGGTTACTGGCCAGGACAGCGAGGGAAGTAGCTTGTGAAAGAAAGAAGGCTATATATGAAGAAAAACTGCAGTGGCTGGGACAAAGTGAGCGGAGAACAATGCCTTAATTCATTTTGATCCTGAGAAAAAACAAACACGAAACATATTCTCCTGCTACAGTTGTGTTATCCTCTCACATCTCCTGCCCTCACCACTCCACTGTATTTAAATTCCTGTTGCTGCAGCTCATTATATTTCCCAAATGCACTAGAGTAGGTGGTTGCATTGCTGCACTTAGAGTCAATAGCGGGACTGCAGAGCCATGAAAATGAATAAGGATAGAGGCTCTTCACACAACATCACTGTGTAAAAAAGCCTGGGAGTGCTCATCTACAGCATGGCTGCTCTTGGCCCATTTATATTTCACACTGACACTACATTAGCTGCCCCTGGATGAGCACAGAGTCTGCAAACTCGGCTCTGCCTTACCCACAGACAGTGCCGAGGAGTAACTAATTACATATGAAATTTAATTTCACACTAAGTATATCCGTAATCAGTTACAGATGCAGGAAAAAATGTAATCAAATTACTGTTATTCTTCAAAATGTTTGGTGATTTTAAAAGGGCTAAATATGAAAGTATTCCCTTCAATAAACGAATATACATCTTTCTGCGGTGCAGGAATGCCGTTGGGTCAGCAAAGCAGTTGGTACATATATGAGTGGAACACTATTAAAAATGGGATGGCCTACAGGGACCTGTCTCTAGACAGGTTTCATTCAATAAGCAGTATGTGATCAAATTTTGAGTATTGATTTTGTGACCAGCCCTCCATGCCAAGGTGGATTGCCATGTCATAAGGTAAGAATCCGTTCTGTGCTGGATATTCAATAAATGGCTTTAATACAACCCTATATTAAGTTTGGTTAAGAGTGGTGAAAACGCTGTCAGCATTAAAATGCTTCACGTCAAACCCAAGCTTAGAGATAAATTTCACTCTTTATTCCAAGTTTATAATATTACAGTTACATTACTTCTATTAAGCAATTAAAACTAGTTAATAGTAATTAGGAACTAGTAACATTTTTCACAGATAAATCAGAATTTATTTCAATGTTGTAGTGAAGAAAAAAGTACCAAAATGAGAAGCTTGCACCAAATTCAAATGCCACAACTTCAATGGGATTCTGACAATGAAGATAAAGGTAGGCTACAGAAAAGGGCAAAAAGAAGCGGTGGGTGTAAGAAGACGGCTTATTTATGGAAAAAATGTAATAATACTGTGTAGTACAAAGGTTTCTCACCTCAAACAGGTTAATCTGTCACCTCAGGCAACCCTTTCTGAACGCCTGGACATCTGACAGTGCACACAAACACACACACTAAGACATAATCAGACACACACACCTCTGTCTGCGTCGACGCAAGCTTGTAGGTAGGTTGAGAAGCGTTGCTAAAGGGAGTGTGTGCAGGTTCTCTTTGGCATTTTTTCTTTTTTGTTTGTTTTGGTTTTTTTTCCTTATAATAGAGGTTTAGGAAAAGCTACACAGAGTTGTTTGTATGTCTGTGTGTTTGTGTGTATGTGTGTGTGTGTGAGACAGACTGTGCGCGACAGAGTGTGCTAGCAGGCAGAGACAAAAGGAGCATATGGCAGCAGCAGCCGAGGCTGTAAATTAAACATAGAGGAAGATTAGATAATGAATGTGTGCTCTGAGACAAAGAGACAACAGTAAGCCAGAGGCGGAGCAGACCGCTCCAGCACCAGAACTGTATGTGTGTATATGTTGTTAAACACATAATAAATGCGTGGAGCAAACAAATAAGGTGACCGACTGGCATGAAATCATTACAAAGAAATAAAAAGACAAAAGAAATGAGAAACATGGGGACGGGGGGCTGTATATAAAACCTTGACCAGTCACACATATGAGTGACAGTGACAGCAACACAAACATAAACATTACCTCGCCCCCCCCCCAGCTCAAGAAAACTGGACCCCTCCACTCAAAATTACACAAAGTCTAATGCATGATCAAGCATACACAAACAGTCATATGACATATCAACTCTGAAACACTACTAACACTACTTTCACTAACATAGTAAAGAAATACAGTTCTTTCTGTTTTCTGGAAAATATAATTTTGCTAGAACAAATCACATATCTTGGGCAGCCCAAACTCTACAGTGTTCCCAGTGATATGCAAAAAACACTCAAAGGCAGAGAGCATGAAGCTATGTTTGCCTGACCAATGACACTACAACATGTAGGTCGTAAACTGGCAAACCTCTCTACCTGCTGATTTAGAAAAAATAAAACATTCTGTACTACTGTAGATTAAACTACCCAGTAGTATATACAATATATAAAGAAGTTTTAACCTAACCACACACAGGAAAAAAAATGCTGAACGGAAGCATATTTACAACAATAAATAATTATATTTAGCTCAGATCCACTATAGTCAATAGAGGGTTATTTTTATATCCAGAAAATTCAGTGGTGTAGCTCTACTCTGGGACCTCCCTGCTCTTTTGTATGAGTGAAAAGCATACAGTGGGATGAGTGTACCTCCCTGCCCTTCTGTGTATATACATGCAAAGCCAGAGGCAGAGGAAATCAGCAGAAACACCCCAGCACAGAACATAGCTGATATCAGAGACAATAAATACGACTTTGGTTAAGTCAGATACTGGATGAAAGGAGAAGATGGGCTTGAGGCAGGTTGCAAAATGGCTTGCAGATGTGCACCACCTGTAGGCATAAAAAAAAAAATTGCCACTGATAGTTGATCTGCCGGGACTGAGCTTGAATTTGTGGCCTGTCTGAAGAGATGTAATGCTCAGTTATGTTATTTTGAAGTTTACTGTACATTTTAGAGTTATTGTATTTTCAATGCAAGAGTTTAATTTAAAATTTTAAAGTTTTAATAATTTAATTCTGTATTTTTGTCAGTCTAATATATATATATATCTATAAATAATGATCACAGAGTATGTATCTACAGTATTATTGTCTGTACCCTGTCTCGTCCTTATGAGTGGGCTAATCTGAGCAAAACTTTGCGCAAACATCATCACACATACAGCAATTATTAACATCTATATGCTTTTCAATTACATTGATTATAAATCTCCAATACTTCTGATTGCCATAATCATTGTCCCTTTGCAAATGCAATATTAAATTCTCTACATTTCTTTCATGTGTCATGTTCAATGTATGTTGTCTGTACATAACTTAACTTATTTATGTTATAGGATAGTATTTGGTGAGATTTTTAAGGCTTTATATATGAAACAGACTTAAGATATTTTATAACCACATACCTGAAATGGATGATCACAACTCTGTGGTTCATCTCTTCGGTAGTACCCTGTGATTCCTATTATTAAATGTCTGACATAGGATTAGAAACTGAGTTTGTACCATATTAACCGTGTCCAGAGTCTTATCACCTAAGCATTCACGTTTACACACTTCAAACACAGCTTGAACACCCACACACATACACAGACTGAACTTCTGCAAGCCTCTATCTTGCTGTGTGTGTGTATGTGGGATAGAGGGAGTATGGTTTAGGGTAATCTGTCACTGTCTCATTACTGGGCCACATAAAGCAGGGAGGTTGGGTGGAGGTGTGTGTGGGGTGTGTGTGTGTGTGTAATACAATAACA
>VUQG01003871.1:0-14368 GCA_015106755.1 Etia nguti
GTTAGAATGGCCCAGTCAAAGTCCAGATCTAAATCCAATCGAGAATCTGTGGCAAGATCTGAAAACTGCTGTTCACAAACGCTGTCCATCTAATCTGACTGAGCTGGAGCTGTTTTGCAAAGAAGAATGAGCAAGGATTTCAGTCTCTAGATGTGCAAAGCTGGTAGAGACATACCCTAAAAGACTGGCAGCTGTAATTGCAGCAAAAGGTGCTTCTACAAAGTATTGACTCAGGGGGCTGAATAATTACGCACACCCCACTTTTCAGTTATTTATTTGTAAAAAATGTTTGGAATCATGTATGATTTTCGTTCCACTTCTCACGTGTACACCACTTTGTATTGGTCTTTCACGTGGAATTCCAATAAAATTGATTCATGTTTGTGGCTGTAATGTGACAAAATGTGGGAAAGTTCAAGGGGGCCGAATACTTTTGCAAGCCACTGTAAATGACTGAAAGATCAAATTTACACATGCTTCACCTATACAGTAGGTCAAAAATCTAAAAACTGGGCTTTCCAATCTCTATACAGCAAGTTTTTATTAATGAAAACATCGTGATTTTTTTCAGGAGACATCATTACTAACCACTGAGAGGTGAATATGCCATAAAAGAGTATGTCATCCACAGGAGCTCCCTCTGCAGGCAGGAGGGTGTCTATGTCTTGGAGCACATTATAGGGCAGCTCATGGTCAGCTTGGCAAAGCAGCTGAGCTTTTGCGAACGTGGTCCAGCGTCGCTGCAGGGTCCGCTGACCTCCCACATCACTCTGACAAATGAGAGAAAAGGAACACAGTAAAGTATGCCATCATTTATATAATATTTCAGAAAGGTTATTAATACAGCCCTTTGTTATTCCTGTCATGTAATAATTCTGTCAATCTTGATAGGTAGAGATCTTGGAGATGCCATGCAGTCATGTGGGTGAAGTCACAAATTCAGCTTCACCTTGCTGACTGGTAAGTTCCCCTGTACCGTCAGTGCACTAAGAATTTACCTTGCAGGAGGATTTCTTAAATTGTGACATGATTCCAGTTCATGTTGAGACGATAAAAAGAGACAAAGTTGTTATTACAGCCTGTACTGGTTACATTTAGTCTTACTGACCCCTAAAAGGGCTTTGCAGGGTACATTCACGCACCCATTCTATTTCATAAACACACAACATTCAGTGCATTTAAGGTTTGTTATGTTATAACTGCATCTGTAGCCTTGGAGACATATATATGACTGGTTGTCTGTTTCCTGTGTCAAAATGAGGACTGTTGGTGTTTGTGTGACGGGTTTGGTCTGCTTGTGAACTTTGTTTTTGCCTGGGAGAAAATTCCAAAAATAAGAGCACTGCTGAATCTTTGCAGAATCTTTTTGAACGGTTCTTACACGAGCACTGTCGTTTCCCACTTACCATGCAGATCTGAGAGACGCGGGAGACGATAAATTTGTCGATAAAGTCATACTCCCTGCCCACTTCAGTGAAGAAGAAATAAATTTTCTCTTCATCTGGAATAAATGTGGAACTGATGAAAGTTGGATCTATGGCAAACAGAAGGTAACATAAGCGGAAATGTAAGTTATTGGAAACTGTGTGAAAGACATGGTAAAGTTGGAAATCTAAGTACATTTTTTAAAGAATAAAACAGAAATAAACTACATAACACGTAACAGACAAGGCACTCATTTTCTTTAGATGTGCCAGTTATCAAAATGGATTGATACTGATCTAAGACGCAATGTAGCAAAAATGTATCTAATATTAAAGAAATTCTATTTTCAACTACTTCAAATATCTAAGGTTGGGGGAGAACTCACTGCACTCACCCTCCAACCATCCTAATGTGTCATCCAACTTTAGGTCAACACGCTTGCCCTCGCTGAGGTGCCTTGAGATGACTGGCCGGTTTCCCCTGTAGTCTGCCACAGTGCCAGTATAAAGCTCTCCATCTGAGAAACATGACAAGATTTAACATCATACTGAAGGGCAACACCGACACAACAAAAATATATTGGACCATGCTTTGTGGCTATTGGCAGCTTTCCTCAGGCAGCAGGTTTGTGTGCATACACGTCATTCCATCTGTAAACATGATGAAAGTTCTCTATGGACTGTGATAAAAATTTGTATTAATGTAGTGTTCACACAATTCCACTTCACGCAGTAGAATCATGTGGATAATCCATCGGCTTACGTTCACCAAGGTGATTTATTGGTCGCCCTATAACTTACAAGTGTGGTGTGCGCTATCAACATGCAGCAAGTATTTGATAAAGATTTAAAATGTCATGTCACATTTGACCTCTGACCTCTTCAAGGCCAACAGACTGATCTGAAGGTCAAAGTGATAATGATGCTCTATGAAGCTATTTAAAGCCATGTTTCTTACTGCGATTGTTTGTATTGACAACACAGAGGCATGCGGATTCTAAATATCACATTACTTTGGACCTTGGACCTTCTTCAAGGTAAAAGATAAAATAAGGCCTTTTATCTTTAAAACAATGATCAAAATTCTACTAATGGAAAGATTCTGATTGGCAATGGTTTCATTTTCCGAAAGACAATGATCCCAAACCAGCTGATAATGCAGTAAAAGCACATCCATCAGTCTTGGATTAGCCTTTGCAGAGCCCAGACCTCAACATTACTAAAGCAGTCTGGGAACATCTGGACAGACACTGGAAAAAAAGGCATTCAAAGCCTGTGTTAAAATTCAAATAAGAGCTTTGGAATGTCCTTCAAGAAGATGGACAACTATTCCTGAAGAGCAATTAAAGAAATATATTGTATGTTGCAGATGCCTTAATAAATGTCTGCACCTATTTACTATTTTTTTTAACAAAAGGTGGCTTAGCACTTAACACATTTTGTTCAATGTATTTGTGTTTTGTTCAGACTGAGGTAATCAGGAATAGCTACGCATTTGAGCAGAGAATTAAAGATATCAGCTTTAATCACAATTTTTCTTGTAGCCAGTAAGTAATAAGCTCTGCAAAAACCATTACTACCCAGGTTAACTTCAAAACAGCTTGTGTTTGAATTCATCACAAGTGCTTAATGCTGTGAATTCCCCAATAAATCCAGCAGCTGTGCAATCCTGCATTTTGCACCAGCCGGAGACAGGACAGGGATAATTGGGAGACACCAAAATAGACAGAGTTGTAATAATCCAGTCATGTTGTGGCATCATTTCCTCACCTACAACGATAGCCGTGTTGCGTTGATAAGGGTCATAGGGGCACCGACCTCTTCCTTCATCAGGCTTGAGGCTCATTGTTAATGTGTCAGTGTTCTGGGAAGACAAAGAGAAAAAGTCAAGCTGCTACTGAAGTGAATGCTAAATGAAAGGACCCAACCATTTCTACTCCAACCTACACTTTTCAAAAAACAAATATAAAAAGAGGAAAATTCAGACTTTTTTGTATCAAGTTTATGTTACAATCAATGAACAGTGAGTAATACTGTAACACTGTCACAGTGTTAAACAAACTAACAGCTTAAATGCCTTACGATATAGGTGCAGCGTGGACTGAAGGCAAACGTTCCACAGGCATAGATGTGAGTGGTGTTCAGGAACTGCAGTACACGTATAAAATTGGGACAGTCAGCCTATAAACACAAAAAAGAAAGAAAAAAGGGTAAAGTTTAACATTTCAACAAAACCAGCTCATGTAAAACTGTTAATTGTTTGTCTAAATCAGGACCCGTTGGTTCAACTTCAAACATTCTCATGGTTCACCAACAAATAAATCAAAAGACATCCCAACTGAATTATTTCAATGTTTTTATGCTCATATAAGGGCCTGTAACTGCCAGCTGGTAAATTATTGGCACCTTTGTCTCATTTGGTTTGTATATTTGCAATTTAACAGGTTCAAAGTATTTGTTCATACATTCAAAACAGAACACTTACCATTTTCTTTCCCTTCATGGAGCACTGTTCAAGGTCTTCATCTGAAGGACTCCAGTCCAGCTAAGAGAAGAGGAGAGGGTCAAGTTCATCAAGTTCTTCACATTGTTTTTAACCACAGCCTACAGTTTGTGTACGGGGAGGCAGTGATGTAAAAGAACACGGCATGTGCTAAAACACATTTCTTTTCAAGATTGCATTTTTTTTTAAACACACCAAAAGCAGGCACTCCTCCTACTACTACTACAAGTCTTACAGTCATGAAGGATTTAACCCACTTTGTATTTGTCCGAATGATCAGAAGGACCTTTGGAAATTCATTTAGCAATTTTAAAAAAAGCTACATGCAACATAAAATACTGTTTTCTGCACCATGATCTCCTGACTTAAATAGCACATCAAACAGGAACTGTTAAAAATGCTTTCACTTTTTTATTGTGCGATTATTGCAAACTGTGACACTGAACGTGTGAGGTACATACGAGTACACAAATGTCAAACTAAGTCATACTCCTTAGTCCAGAGACTGGATCATGTTGGATTGTGCCAATATGTGGCAAGCATAGCTAACATAGAAGTACATGAGAAAGGAGACGTGGAAAAAGTCCTGATCTAATTCTCACACAACTGTCTGAACATCAAGTGTGGAAAAAAAATGAATGGAAATAGAAGCAGTCTGTGGCGTGCAGCCTAGAAGGATGAAGCGCGGGATTACTCAGCTATCTTTAAGCTTTTTTGCTCTTCAGTCAGTATTTCATGTTTTCACTGTTTAAACGCAATAAATATTTCAATATATTTTAACTTGGCAACAGAGATTCTGCCTGCAATGTTTTGCAAAAATACTTTAGAATAGTTCAATAAAAAATTAGTTGTTTTTCTTTTGAGTTCCATAACTTTAAGTTTTAAAAAAGTACTGGTGATAGTGAAGCCGTGATTGTACTGTGTTGCAGACATAGAAAGCTGAAGAATTGACAGCCAAGTAGTCCTTCCTGTTATGCTTCTTTGAAGTCCACCAGCAGGGTAAGTACATGGTTGTTTCACTGTCTCTGCAGTCGGGCCGTCATAAAAAATTGGTAGGCACGTGGACATCTGTTTAGAGCCTTGCACTCACAGTCTGATTCCTAACAGAGACCATCTGATCTGCATTTGCATAACCTCAAGTGACTTTTTTTCAATATGCATAAGTGTGCATCAGTCAACGGTCAGACCCTACCTTGTTCCTCAGTATGATGCTGTCCTTGTGGCTAACATTCAGTGCTAACACAGAGTCCCGGGCTCCAACATATAATATGTCCCCATCTTCACTGAGCAGCAGCGTGGTGGTATTGCTGACATCGTGGCTGTTGAGGCGGATGAGACGTCTCCCAGGACTATCTGTTATCAAACAGCAGTTTGTATCAGGAAAAAGCATTTTTAGATTAAATATGCACAGATAACTAAAAGGATCCAGATATAAGCAGGTCCTAACTGGCTACAGAGTATTAACTGTTTAGATGTCAAAGAACTGGGTGTTTGGGAAATGTCTCTTCCAAGTTTATTATGTCACAGAGGATATTGTGACCACGCTATCTAGTGAATTATTCAACACCAAACACACAATTCCCAGTGCATGCAGAACAAATCCACATTTCATTATAATCTTATTCATTTTTACCTCAAAGTTATAAACACAATACTCCACAATGACAAAGTGAAACAAGTTTGAAATCTATTTTTACATTTATTAAAAATAAGAAACAAAAATATAACGTGGACATAAGTGTTCACGGCCTTTGCTACGACACTCAAACTTGAGGTCAGCTGCATTCTGTTTCCACTGATAATGTGTGAAGTGTCACGTGACTGGTGATAAATTCAGCTGATTGGAAGCCACACCTGTCTAAGGTCCCATAACCTGCAGTGCATGTCAGAGCACAAACTAAGCCACAAAGTCCAACGATCTGTGTGCAGACCTCTGAGACAGGATTATATCAAGGCACAGATCTGGGGGGAGGTATGGAAAAATTTCTGCACCATTGAAGGTCCCAATAAGCACAGCGGGCTCCATCATCCATAAATAGAAAAAGTTTGGAACCACCTGGCCAATCTGAGTGCTTGGAGTGCCGAAGGGCCGTTGTAAGGGAGATGATCAAGAAGCTCAAAGTCACTCAGACAGAACTCCACCGTTGGTTTGTGGAGAAAAGAGAAACTTCCAGAATGACCATCCCTGCACCACTCCACCAATCAGGCCTGTATGGGCAGGTGGAAAAGTCACCTGAAGGACTTTCAGAGCATGAGGAACAAAATTCTCTGATCTCATGAGACAAAGATTTATCTCTTTGGCCTGAATGCCGAGCGCCATATCTGGGGGAACTCTGGAGGCACTGCTTATCACCTGGCAACTATGATTGCTACAGTGAAGCACGATGGTGGCTGCAACATGCTGTGGAGGTGTTTCTCACCATCAGGAACTAGGGGACTAGTCAGGGTCAGCGGAAAGATGAATGCAGCGATCTACAGAGACATCCTTGATGATAACCTGCTCCAGAGGTAACAATCCTAAGCACACAGCCAAGACAACAAAGGAGTGGCTCCAGGACCACTGTGTCGACGTTCTTGGGTAGCCCAACCAGAACCCGACCGAACATCTCTGAAGAGATCTGAAAGTGGCTGTGCACTGATACTATTTTTGTTATTTTTTTTATACATTTGCAAGAACTTCAACCTCTTTTTTTACTTACATGTGAAACAAGCAAAGAGCTGTGAACACTTGCCCAATGCACTGTACATGCATTACAATGCATTACAATTTCAGAGCACTCCATCTAACATGAGAACTGTCAACTAAATTTGTCTTTGGAATCCCAATTAATTTGACATGAATCAGGTCTTCCATTATGAGATGACCATTTCATGCGTAGAATCTCCCACTCAGCTTAGCATGATTTTGCCCTTTTTTTAAATTCATGAGGTTTCAAGCAATATTTGTATACAAGGATTCATTTCGTATATATGAGAGACGTGAGAGAACAAAAACATCCCTGTACTTTGTTCTATCCCTGATACATTCAAATGAACCAACGTGATAAAGGGGGTGAAAATGCACGTGATGTTTCAAAGGCTTCACTCACCCATAGGGAAGGAGACTCTGGGAGTCAGTCTTGTCACACATGGGCACAGAAAACCCAGCAAGGCCAGGGCGAGTGGCAGCAGGTTGGGGTTCTCCATCACAGCAGCAATAATGGAGTCTGGCCTCATTTACATTGAAGTTCACATACTCTGCTTTCTACCATCACTCCATCTGAGACACATGCACACACGTTACCGTACAGTCCTCTAATCAAATGCAATGACTCATGTTGTTTCAATGGTGAGTTTGTGTAACTCCGTTAATGTTTATATAACTAAGCATTAAAGCTACAGGTTTAAGTGTTCCATTCAAAACTGGAACAGAGATATCACCTACACGGAGGAACATGAGGAGGAACATGGGTCCATTAATGTGTCGCTGTGTTTTGTTTGTTCAGCTGTGTCTTTGTTTCTTGCTGTGATGAAGAGTCACAGCTCAGGCAGCGGCTTGACTGAGCCTCAATAGGAGCCTCGACTTATCCACAATGTGGAGATGTCGCTGATTTAAAAACCCCATAAACCTGAAGATGAGCTCAACCGCAACCCTGTAACACGACACATACACTCCAACTGGTCCGTCAGCACAGCCCGCAGAGTTTCACAGATCACTGCTAGGGCGTTTTACGTTGAGTAACGATGCTATGACGATAGTTTCTTGTGTGGGCAATGCGACGCAGTACTAAATAACTCTATTTTAGAAAAACTTACAGACCGAGAACACAAAAGACAGAAAAGTCAGCTTACGTTTCCTTTCCTTTCCGTTTTCCTTACATCGCTCCAAAAAAAACGCCAATATTTTGTCTAACCACTCATGACTCAGTAAACACTAAACGAAAAACGTGAGGAGAAAATGCTGACCGTGGCTGAGCCTTTACTATAACAACAAAGCCCCACAGCCTCCTCCCATTCGAAGCTCTAGGGAGCCCCGGCCTCCATCTGCAGGGCAGCCGTACACATTACAACCGTAAGAGCAACAGGACCTCCTCAGGCCCCAGGGACAATTTGGTTGGTTCAAGCTGTGTATATCAGGGGTCTCAAACTAAATGAGCTGTGGGCCACTGCTGGCACTGTCATCTCATTGGAGGGCCACTTTAGTGTTCAAGTAGTACAAAACAAACAAACAAACAAATATTTATGAAAATGTAATTTTGTTTGTTTGTTTAAATTTCAAATATTGGATAACAAGTCAAAACTGAAAACGTGAACGCGATTTTTTTTTCTCATTCTCAACTAACTGGAGCCTTTCATTGAACTACCAAATAAACACATTGGTCCTCTCTGTCTGTCCACACACATGGCAGCACTTCTGCTGTCATTGTGTTCGTATTTAACAAAATCAAAATGCAGACATAAGTGTACACATTAGTTTGTGACTCTGTCACTGAACTAACACAGACAATCCCTCAGCATGTTTGTGCTCTGCTCATGTTGCCTTCATATTCAATCATTTGAAGAACTTATTTTAGCATTTCACTCAACAACAAACAAATCCTCCCTAACAAAAAAAGTCACTTTAAGGGCCAAACTGCATTATATTTCTTCACGTCAATGTACGGGCTGCGAGTAGGGGTGTGGTGGGCTGCAAGTGGCCCCTGGGCTGCGAGTTTGAGACCCCTGGTGCATACGGTATGGCCTCCTATTTAACAAGGCCTTTAGAAATAATAGGTGGGCAACTTGGTGTGGGTTTGACTACTTGAGCAATGACCAACAGGTTACTGGTTTGTTTTCCGCCATCTCATATTGTTGAGATGAGTGATACTGTTTATCGTTCCTGAAAGAAATAAGTAAACAAACAAAACAAACACACAAAAAACAAACAAAAAAGCAAAATCCTGACAGAAAACTGCTATGTAGGACAGGTGCAATGTTTAGTCCAGCTGTAGGATTCAACTTTTTTACTCAAGTAAAAGTGAAAAAGTACATGCTCTGAAAAGTACTCAAAGTAAGAAAGTAAAAATATTATTCTATTAATAAAATAATATCAGTACACGGAGAATGCAAACATTATTTTTGTATAAGTCTAATAAATGGACTTAGGTTGTAGAATATGAGCAGAGAAAAAGAAGGAAAATAAAATAAATAAATAATGGCTATATTTTCTGTTGCCTTCGTTGTAGAGAGCAACTTTGTTTCTAAACAGGAAAATGAGTCGGCTGAGTAGGACTCACAATAATTTCTATTGAGAACTTCAGTAGATTTTTTTTTAGTGTGCAGGCTGTGATCAGCTGATGTTTGCTGCTCTGAGGTTTACTGCTCTGTGTGGATTTATACCACTGCATTCAACATGATGTCTGGCTGATTTCTATGCTCTAAATTGGCCCTTGGAAAGTTGGTGTGAAGGCGGAATTCAGTGATTGAATCTAAGCATCATCAGCTTAACTTCAAATTTATCTAGATGTAACCTAACTGTGACCATGAGCACCACAGCCACTGAGCACCAGTCACACACTGTTCTTTACTTTAACTTCATCACAGTACAGTGAAACTACTATGTTTAACCTGCACCAAACTGACTATTTTGGATGGATGGATGGATGGATGGATGGAGAACTTACATGTAAACTTTAAATTTCCAGTTTATCAAACAGCACTGAGCATCCATACCTTTGAATATAACTGCTCTTCCTCTCCTGGTCTGTCTTTCTTATCTTTCTCCATCTCTGAGTGAAGTTAGCTCTCTTTCTTTTCTCTCCCTGTGAAATGCAGAAGCTGGACCTTTAGCTGCAACACACTGTGAGACAAACTGCACACACAAACACTTCACTGCTTTTTTGAAGATATAGCTAGATGTTGAAATATCACAACCGCAACATATGGACATCCAGTGTTGTACAATATTCCTATAAGCAGAGTCTTTATGGTAGAACAAGATGATATAAACGATATATGACTATATTTGCATAAATAAAATATAATACACTATACAATATAGGTATTCACTCACCCATCCAAATAACTGAATGCAGGTGTCCCAATCACTTCCATGGCCATGGGTGTATAAAATCAAGCACCTAAGCATGCAAACTGCACACCAGGTTTTCACCAGTTTCCATCTTTAAAGAGCATAACTGGTGGAATCAATTTCAGTCAGTTACACTCTGCCTGGCATTTATATGCCATTTATATGTCAACAAGTCTGCCTATTAAAAGCACTTTTAGTGCACTTACTTGAGTTCAAATGCAGGATATCTCAGGCTCTGGTACACAGAGAAGTAAAGAGAAAGCAATTCCTGCTCTTGCTATGTACATGTCAGTAGTATATGCATGACATCCAGCAAAATAAGCCTGCATTGTGAGTTCAATTATGTCTTCAACCAACTGATGTTCCTTTTTTGTTACTTGTTCCAGTATGTTAGCTGAACAACATATCTCTAGTTATGATTTAAAAAAATTTTTTTTTTTTACATTAGCTCATATGAACAGATATCGCACAACATGTAAAGTGTTTTTAAAAGCTATAAACATATTTGGCATGAGGTCAACATGTGTCATGTGTGGATATACCTTTTGTTAGGAATCTTGACGTTTTTCTCGATTCCTATCTTGATGCTTTGCTGAGGAATCTTGATCTGTCCGGCTCAAAAATCTCCCTTCAGGTTATTTCACTTGCAGACTCCGTTATACACAAACCAGGTGTAGCTGCAGAATTAGTCAAACCATACTGATGTGACAATCAAAATGCAGTTGTTTGCTCTTTGAGACAATGCATTTATTAGCTTCATTTAAAAGCTTGTTGCTGATCAAAATATCTATTTAACTGTCATGTCCCAGCAATGTAAGCGTATATTACTATTTAGCAGTATTCCCAGCACTAACATAAGGTCCAAGCCACAGCATGTGAAATTAGCGTTCTTCAGAATAAGTCACAGGCTTCACTGTGAGCGCAGCAGCGGGTAAGATGGATAATGAGGAGAAAAGAAGATTGGGGAGGATTATCAGTGACCTGGAAACAGCCATGTGGTAACAGACTGAATGCCTCTCAGTATCAAACATGAAGGTGTTAAGACAAGTATAACAAAAGTTTGTGAACCCTTTGAGATTTTCCCTATTTTTGCAGAAAAATAACCTAAAAAATCGCTTAATTTATAAGTCAGAAGGAGAACGTAATTAATGAATGAGATGTGGTACAAAAAGAAGATTTCTGAAGAACTCAGTAAAAAGATTTCTTGTTGCTTAGCACACTGGAAAAGATTACAAAGCCATCTCTGAAGAGTTTGGATACAAAGTCCACATTCAAAATTGTCAAGACCAACAGTTACCCTTATAGGAGTGATCGATCACCAAAGGTCATTACAGGAGTAAAACATTTAATATTCTACAAAGTCACAAAAGAATCCAAGGTAACTTTTAAACAGCATCAGGTCCTCTCTCTGCCAAGGATGGTGGTGGTTGACTCTGTTTCGCTCATTGTAAAAAAATGTGAAGAATTGGTAACATTCTGGCAGCTGGGGCGCCAGAAAAAATGCATCAAATAACAGAAATTTACCATCAAGTTTTTCATAATTAAAATTAAGAAAATTTCCATATTTTTATAGGATAATAAAAAAACAGTTGTTTTATGTGAAAAATCTGGTACTTTTATTCCAGAATTAATAACATAATTCACCACCTATTAAAAAAAAGTGCAAAAAAGTTATTGTAATTACAATCTACTGTTAAATACAGTTCTTATCAACTACACACTGATGGATGTGAATATTCAAAGAACTGAGGTTAATGAAACACTAGCTTTACTTTGTGTAACGTGATAATACTGCCCCAATAAAACATTAGTACTGTTCACTTTGCTATATTTGTCCTTAAAAACATTTTAAAGTAACAACAATCTGCTGCTGCTGTATGTCATTATGTAATCTTTTACTTAAAACTACAAAAAAAGAAAAAAAAGAATGATGAGATTTTGTTTTACAATGATAACTCACTTCCTGTGCCTGAACATTTAATTCTGCTAACAAATAGACCAAAACAGAAAACTTCTAACAATTTGTTTTGAAAAACAAATAACTGTGTTCAAATGGCTTTTATTGAGCTATAAAAAACAAGCAGAATTAAAATTAAAAGCATCTGGCAACTAAACCAAGAGTCAACCTGAACGTGGCAAGTTTCCCTGGTGCTGCAGAAACTTAAAGATGTTTGGATGTGTGTAGACGGCAGAGTTAGGTGCAGTTGATGTTCACTGTGAAAGACTGTGGTAGAGATACCAGGGGATTACATGAGGAAAGCAGGACAGGTCTGTAGAAAGGCATCAACTGTGCAATGGGGAACGGAACAAACGCTGCCAGACTTGTGCTCACATTCCAACACCAGCCAAATCATCTGACATTCCCCAAAGAACTCTGGAAACGGCTGGTCTGCCACTGGCATCCCATTCTCTTCATAAATGAGACCACATAATTTCAGGGAAGATGACGGTCAGCCACCTGCTCAGTTTTCTTCTTCCCTTTATCATCTTTTGCTAGGATATCTGGAAAAGGCATCTGTTGAATTAAATATAAAAAAGGCAAACAATTAGTAATCAGTGACTAAACATAGACTTCACATTAGGCTGATACTAAGGATTTGCTACACTGAGAAACTACACACAAACTGAACACAAGGTAGGAGGGAAGATAAGATGATGATGACGGAGAAACAGACAATATAGATACAACAGGGAATCAAGGCAGAGAGGACACACCTGGACCTGGGAACACGGCTGAGTGTAATCTAACTGAGACAGGAAAGCAAAACTGAAGAAGTACACGAGATGAGGGACTGTCAAAATAAAACAGCAAGTAACACATATGCACACAGACACACAACACAAAAGGGAAGACCACAACAGGGAACTAACAACCAAGGAAGAGAACTAGAAACATAGTTAACAAACTCAGAAGTGAGGGGGAATACTACTTGAGAACGAAAACTATAAAAATGGAACAAAAGTGCTACCCAATGTACCACAATGCTGCCCAGTGCTTCAAACAATTTCAGGACCATTTTCCGGGTTTGAACAGGCCCTAGTGTTTGCTTTTTAACTGTCTCTGTTCATTGGAGCAAAAACCAGGGCTGGACTGGTAATCTGGAACGCCATGAACAGTAATACCAGCAATAACTAGTTACAACTAGTAACAGCTTGTAACAGCTACCAGAAACTAGTGACGAGACCTGCTGCTAGCACCAGCTGTGGAGAAGTAAGGAAGAGGCAGAGGAAGGTGAAATTAAAGTGATAAGAAAACAGATGGAGGGACATAATCAGGAAGGGAGAAATTCAAGGATTCAGGTAAAATGAATGGTTGCCTTGAACACGAGTCACTGCTAATAGCTAAAGTGTGACTTTTAGTTATTGTCACATGTTGCAGGCAACTAAGAACTAACCCAACAATAACTGTACCTGATTAAAACCTGTTTCAATATTAATAATCAAACAAAATGAAATGTATACATAAGATGTATATGCATGATATATACATTAAACGATGGACCAAAAATGGCAGGGCTGGGTTTTTTTTGTCCCAGTCCAGCTGTTAGGGTGAGATTTTAGGATTGTCATTTGTACTTAGGAACATATGATCATTTATGCTTAGAGGTATATAATCATTTGTAGATTGATAGAATGTCTCATCCTTAGTAGGTCTGCTAAGACTCTGTGTACCATAAAAAGGGACATGGTGTGGCAAACACATCTGTATCTGTTTGAGTATAAGAGCCTTTTGTTTAGGTGAACTGCTGGACTCCCTGGAGCCAGCGATCTGGGGAGCCATTCACAGGGTCACATTTTGACACACACACACACACACACACACACACACACACACACACACACACACACACACCCACATGTACACACAGACATGTATTTTTTGTTCACACACATGCCTGTTTAAGATGTCATATGTTAATGAAACTATGCATATTCATGTAACCACAATAAAAGGAGAGCTACGGGAAGTCTAGCTGAGAGTCTGATGGAGTTCAAGTAAAGGAACAACGCTTGACCTCAGTCAGGCCAGATTACACAAAGAGTTTCGCCTGGTGTCTTGTGTTTTGCTAGCTGCAGAATGTTGTCTCGGTTGTTCCAGCAATAGGTTTGTGCCTAGACAAACCTAACAGTCTCCCTGATCGTAGTCATGGTGGATGGATGCCCCTCCCTGATCGTGGTCATGGTGGATTGATGTGTCTCCCTGATCGTGGTCATGGCGGATGGATGCCCCTCCCTGATCGTGGTCATGGCGGATGGATGCCCCTCCCTGATCTTGGTCATGGTGGATGGATGCCCCTCCCTGATCTTGGTCATGGTGGATGGATGCCCCTCCCTGATCTTGGTCATGGTGGATGGATGCCCCTCCCTGATCTTGGTCATGGCGGATGGATG
>VUQG01003873.1:12959-33243 GCA_015106755.1 Etia nguti
GAGTGATGTTTTTGGATTATCAGATGATCATTTCTAGTGCACATACATGCCTGTCATGATCCCATGAAACAAGGGGGAAAAAAATCCTTGTGCGATGGCTGGAAGAGGACAGCTATTAACGGCGATAAGCTAATGATAAACAATGATAAGGAAGCTTTCGTACTCTCCGTAGGCTCCTTCTCCCAGAGTCTGAACAACGTCCCAATCCTGCACAAAAGGCACCGCCATGCTAGAAACAGAAACACACGCATTCATCACTTTCGCTTTCTAATATTTACTTATGTATCCATTATTTTCATAACATGGGTCCTATTTCTTCGAACAAGTGTCTGTTAAGCATTTGCCAGTTTACCTGCAAAACTGTTAACTTTCCTGTGCAATACTGGAGGATGACAGAGTGCTGTCAAATATCATGATGCTCTAAAGAAAACCGCTAAGAAAAATAAAATATGAAAATATTAGAAAATAACCTACCTGCTCAGCCTTTTCACACAGCAGCGACTGCCACATGTAGCTATCCTTAAAGCTCAGACGCACTTCTTCATCCTGCTGCAGACTTCAGGAGATTTTTCACAAATTTGGCGCGTTGTTGTCTTATTGGCGATAACTTCTGCTCGGACGTCATTTCCTCCTTGTCTTCTTCTACGACTCTCTTCTTCTTCTTTGAGTTTAGCCGGTCAGACGCATATTGCTGCCACCTATTGTTCATTATTATCCAAGTAAGTCTTCTTCGGATTAAACATGCATTTATAATTCATTGTTCAACATTATTTAAAGCCTGAAATATGAAATAATTGCCACAAAATTCTATTTTTTTTAAATGGAGAGTTTATTGAACCATCTGACAAATTTGTTTGCATCATATTTGCTACATCTGGCCTTTAAAAAAAAAAAAAATCACTTAAAAATGTATTTCACAATTTATATATGCTTTACACTGGGAAAAAAAATCACACTGATGATGTAGAAGTCTCAAAAACTCACAAAAAACTGTATGTATTAAATATGATACACTAGACGTAAAAGAGTTAAACATTCATCCGTTTTTCCTCATCAGGGTCGCACGGGGGTTGGAGCCTATAGAGTTAAACATGTGCCATGTTTTCTATTTTCTATTGTGAATAAGATATGGGTTTATGAGATATGCCAGTCATTGCATTCTGTTTTCAGTGTTTTGGACAGCTGCACAATTCTTTTTGAATTGGGTTTGCAATGAGTTAAAAAAAATATTTTAGATCTTTCTTTGAAATTACTGATGCAGGTGTTTAACAGTAATAATTGCCACTTTGCTATTTTAAGAAGTGTGATAAAAGATGGAAAGCAAACAATAACATAAGGACACAAACAAAAACCCACCCACCCATTCATCCTCATTTAGAGTCACCCTGAACTCAGGAGCAGCACCAACACAGAAAGAATGACACCAAACTCTAACACTACCCTGACATTAAAAAATGATGTCCTAGTGTCTGTTCCCTTCTACAGTATATTTACCAATATTTATACACTCACTAAATGTAATTATATGATAATAATCTAATGTGACTCATTGTGCAGTGTAAAAATATGTAAGAAATACAGATTATGAAATTTACAATAACATGCTAGGTGCATGTGGAATCCACAAGATATCATTTTAATAACAAAAAATGCTACAATACACGTGGGTCACCTGAGTCAAAAATAAGGGAATTGCAATGCAGCTGAGTTTCATCCAAATGAATGTACAAAAAGCCTTTCTTCCCATGTAAGAAAACATTTTCTAGTTAATGGATTTTACAAAGCTTTTATTTAAACCACTTTTAGGTGTCTGGAAGTGTGAAGCTTCAGCTGGAAGCTCCTGCAGATACTGTCATTTCAGAAGCCCATCACAGAACTAAGGCTTTTCCAAATAAGGGCATTAAAGGAAATATAATAGTGCCACAGGGTTTATTCCCTGGAGGAATTGATGTGTCCAGTATCCACACTGTAAAATTACCCAGTTAGTCTATGTGGCATGTAAATTAAAAAAGAAGAAAAAAAATCACATTTTCAAAACATGATCTCTTAACTATTTTTCAGAAAACAAAATCAAAGCCAGAGAGAGCTTGAGGCACGACGGAGTGTTTAATCAATACTTGAATCAATGTGTCAACAAGCAAGCCTGGTGCTTTTGGGAAATGATGAAGCGAATGTTTGTACTTTGTCTTGGTTTCACAATGACTTTGTTTTTCGTGTAACATGTGACAGCGTGTGTACACATAACGGGAAATCTTGAATCCAGAAAAACTTAGTTAAGGTCAGGACACACAACACAAACCATGCAACCTACATTTGTACTCGATGCATTTAACTGTTTCATATATAAACAGTTAAATAAATTAAAAAAAATCTGAGTCACGAGCATGTTTGTTACCGTTTGTTTTAAGTGAAAGATAATTGCTCAATACAGCGGTTCAGCTGCTCAGCTGCTTTCTGTTTGTCACCTCTTACTGCACCAACCAGGTGTTATAACACAACATAGTGTTATAACAACAACATAACATAGTTTGGCATCTTTTTCATAACATGAGCAAGGTCTTCCCTGAAAAAAAGATATCAAGAAAAAAGACTGCAAAAATATTCCTAGTACAGTGTCAAGTGTGTCTTTAATGGAGGACCAGCCTGAGATCCAGAAATTGCAGCCATTCGGGATCAGTTCTTGGCCTCGTGCCTTGTGTACTCTGAATTTGTCATTTTTACACATAGTCTTTCACAAAGTGATGAAGTGATCTTCATCCTTATTACTGAAAGATGCAGAGACTCTTTGTATAGCAAATCTTTTTACTAATGAACCTAATCAGTTTGGTAAATGTTCTACTTATGCATTTAATTGAGAATTAAACCAAAAGGCTCCCTGTTTTTGACCTCCATTTTTTCATGTTGCTGACATAAGCACGTAATAAAAATAAAGCAAAGCTTACAAATAATAACTACTGTAAATAGCGTCCCAGCTTCCATTGTAAGTGATAAATATAAGTAAGAGATCTTTGCTTAATTCTAAATAAGTTAGTCAGTTGTGAAGGATTTATGTAAATGTGGAATTGTGGAAATTGTTTGAGTTTTTTCTGTGACAAACATGTATTGATCCTCTTTTACTGGCCTTAAAGTTAATAAGTACCAGGATGGTCTTTGTCCACTCCCAGTTTAAACATCACTCTCTATTCTGAAATAAATCAACCACTTCTGCAATATACTCTCATTTTTAAACAGTCCCCCAGTTTAAGCTTCAAGATGGGATTTTCTATCCACTGGAGTTGGCTTGCAGCGCTTTCATGTGCACTTTGGATGGGTAAGATACTTTTATTTTAGATAAAAAGTTATATACAATTTTGAATTTCCAGTAATGTGTTTGTTGTTTATTTAGGTTTATGCACTGTATAAGGTTTAGTATTCAAGACATATATATAAAAACAGATCAATGTTCAAATATATATTTATTAACTATTAACTAATATATAACTGAATATTTCACAAACGTTCTTCTATCCATCAGGTTTTAGAGACTTCTGTGCAGACTTTCCTGTCTGCTTATTTTTCTTGAGGTACAATAGTTTTATGCTCTTAATTTGAGGTAGTTATATAGTTATATAAGTCTGTACTAAATTTTTTCATCATCTATTTATGAAAATCAGTGCAGGCTCAAAGAAATAATGTTGTGTTAAATATAAAATATCAGAGTTTTTGCATTATTACACACTAAAACATAACATTTTAAATTCTTGTAATACAAACAATAATTCACAAAGGTAAGTAAAACAATGTATAAACCCTTGTGTGATGATAAGATCAATAACCTGGTGATTTTAGTAAAAGAACGTTCATACATTTCAGACTGTGTACTTTAAAAAGGGCAAATCTTTTTACACTACTTTAGTAATTGTGCAGTGGTACGTATGTAAGTGTATGATAAACTTAAATTGTAGCCTCTGAGAACTGTGGACATTTTTTTTTTCAGGAACTGGTGTTCATTGTGATTGCCCTGTGAGTAATTTGCAAATGCAAGGAGGGAATTTCACACTGAGTAAGAACCTGGAGAGAGGCAGCATCTTGGTATACCACTGTCCTGAGGGCTACTATCCATACCCAGCAATAACCCGCTTATGTCAGGCTAATGACTCCTGGAGACCACGACCCAGAAGATTTCCAACTCAGAGATGCAAGCGTGAGTGGCAAAGATGTTTCTCCCTTGCCTCACACTGCCTGATAACAACATAGTAACTGGGGGTTGTTTTGTTTCGCAGTGATTGAATGCCCAGACCCCAATGTGCTGGAGTACGGAAATGTCTCCCCCCCTCAGGAGAAGTACCATGTGGACAACGAGACCACATATGAGTGCTACTCTGGATACACAATGCGAGGCTCAGCCACACGAGTGTGCTTAAAAAATGGGAAGTGGAGCGGCTCCACTCCAATCTGCAGCCGTGACTGTGAGTCCCGAGCAGCAGTGATCAAAGCTTGATCACTGCTGTTCCAGCTTTCTAGATTTCATTCTTGTATTTTAAAAAAAATAAAAATACAGTGTATTTTTAGACAGACTGAAATTGACAGTTTTTACCCTGTTTGGCAGCTGTTATACATTAAGAATTTACATTACAACAGCACACAGTATGATGAATGTAAGGTTTTTGTTGTAACCCCATGGTGGTCTTTTCTTGAGTAGATGTTTGCATTCAGGCCTTCCATTGTGTTTGTAGACTCCTTAAGGACCCATCACTTGTTTCTCTTCCTTTGTTTCCAGCTATTACAGACACCCACATTTTAGGGTTTTTTTTATATAACTTTTGTGTTTTTATTGTTTCTTATCAAAGCTGGGGATCATTGTGCTAATCCTGGCATCCCACCTGGTGCCTCAAGAGTGGGGAATATGTTTGGGATTGATGACACGGTGAGATACACCTGCAATGGAAACCTGTTTTTGGTGGGCTCCGGTGAACGAGTGTGTCAGGAGAACGGCCAGTGGTCTGGCAATGAGCCTGCATGCTACTGTAAGAACGACACAAACTTTTTAATGTTCTGGTTGTATGATATATACTGTTTCCCCTTTTGGAGGCCTTATTGGTGGGAAGCCAGTGAGGGATCACGTCCTGTTGTGACTTAGTAGCTGGTTAGGCACATAGGATATGCAGATGCGTGCTGAGCATCTAAGAATCATGTGTCCAGTGACAAGCATATGATCCCTCACCAGCTTCCCATCTATAAATGTTTCCTGAAACTCCTGAGAGTCACCTTGTTACAAGGTCTTTCTTTAGTATAATTATTATATCGCATATGTATTTCTTGCAGACAAACACACCTTCGACACACCACTGGAGGTTTCAAAGGCATTTGGCAATTCAATTAAAGAGAGCCTGACCACTTTAGAGTCCACTGGTAAGTTTTTATCAACAAGTATATACTCTCACTGGACACTATATTAGCTACATCTTGCTAGCACCATGTTGGACCCCAGGTGTCTTGAAAAAAATTCATCAGAGATTTTGGTCCATATTCACATGATAGCAAAACGCAGATTTGTTGGCTTCAGATGTGAATCATCGCCACATCCCAAATGTGCTCTGTTGGGTTGATATCTGGTGGCTGGAGACCATTTAAGTTAATTTACTGAAATCTTTGAGAAACCAGTTTGAGATGATTTGGACTTTGAGACATGGTGGGTTTCCTGCTGGAAGCAGCCATCAGAAGATGGGTACACTATGATTGTGAAGCGGCAGACATGATAAACAACAATACTCAGGCAATGGCATTAAAATGTGTTCTGTTTAGCCCACAATTTGTCAAGAAAACCATCCCACATCATTGCAAGACCACCAGCAGCCTGAATTGTTCATGCTTTCATGAAGTTGTTTACACATCATGAATGTCCTTACACTACAATCTGAATGTTGCAGCAGAAATCAAGACTCATCGAACCAGGCAACGCTTTTCAAATCTTCTGTTTTCCATTTTTCTTCCCCAGTCTGATGCTCGGTTTGAACTTCAGTGGGTTGTCTTGACCATGTCTGCATTAGATTAGATTTTTGATTTAATGAGTAGTTGAACAAGTGTATCTAATAAAGTGATGGGCGCGTTTTGCTGTTTATGCATATTTAAATAACAATAAAACTACTTGTGGCAATGACTGGGGGTGTTATGAGAGAATTAATCATAGCATAATAATGCATGCTTCTTTGTAGTTAATTCAGACCAACAAAATATGCAAAGATATGCAAACATATAGTGTAACAGAGTTGCTATCTGTATAATAATCTAAGAACGACAGTGTTTATTCAGATTGTTGCTTGTGATGTGTATGCTAACAGTATCTTTTGTCATTCAGATGACACACAGGAGGGGAGAAAAATCAGGATTTCAAAAAATGGCACACTTAACATTTACATTGGTGTAGATATATCTGACAGCATCAGTGAGGATTTTGTCAATAAATCCAGAGACGCTGTCGTGAAACTCATCACAACGGTGAGAAACAAACAGCTTTTCTTTTAAAAATAGAGAGAGAAAAAAGTCAGACATGTAGAGTTTTCCAAAATGATATGAAAGCATATTTCACTGGAAGCTTTTTGTTTTTTTATGCTGCTACAAAACTCTCTTTGTGCTATAGCATGCTGATTTTGCAAACAGTCAGCAACATTGGGCTTGGACTAGAATTATATTAGGATTGCTTTGCAAATTGCAGGCTCAGTTTGGAGGTCTAACGGTGTGCATGGGGTGAAGCTACAGGCTGCTGTTGAAGGATGCTGGCAACATATTTGCTGAGTCATTAAAACATACTAGTCTGAACATTTGACCAGATATTTGCTAAAATGACAGGCTGTAGTTTAATTAGTGATGTGTTACTGGTTTATTCCTGTCTTTAAATGTGGCACGTGGACCCACAGGGGTACGTGAGCGTGAAGCTTTTTACTCTTACGCACTTTAAGGAGCACATCTTCCATGATGTACACATAACGTACACACTAAATCTCATCCAATCTGGCTGCCACCGCAACGGCCCATTAGAAGTAAATTTCATTATGTATTACAATTCATAACCATGACTGATGCTTCTTGGCATGAGTCCTTTGGCTGGTTGTCAATGCTCAGCACAGGATACGCTAGCTGCTGATTTATGGACCAATTACTAAACAAAATGACAAACATAAGCAATCTGAAATGTAAGGAGGTGTTGCATTAAGTTTACAGGTGTTCACAATGGCGTGACAGAAGTTCATATGAGATCATCAACCTTTAATGTAACCGATTTCCTTTATGTTTCAACAGATTTCCTCCTTTACCGTGACCCCAAACTACGAAATCATCTTTTTCTCCTCTGAACTCTATGAAATTGTCAACATTATTGACTTTTTGGATGGCACTGCCAAACTATCAGATGTCAAAACTAAATTAGAAAAATTTGCTGTTGGTGGTGAGTAAAGCGCTTATTGTTATTGTACTCTGTTTGTTTGTTTCTAATAATAGGTTATGTAATGTGCATTTTGTGCTTCTTCGTGCTCAAAGACAGAAACACAGGAACAAATCTGAACCTTGTCTTCGAGGAATTCTTGGAGAGAATGGCTCTTATAAAGATTCGAGCTGGAGAGGAGAATTTTAAGGAGCATCGTCACGTCCTCATCGTTTTTACAGATGGTATTTTCAGCCTCTTGATTAACTCCGCCATCAACAATAAGAAATGCTCGTCTAACTTCATGTTATCACAATACGGGTTTCTTGGCTTTTATAATGTCTTAAAATATCGGTTTTGCCATTGGAATGATGTTCTCACGTTTCATCAATCACAGAACAAAAGACCAAAGTTTTTATTAATTTCTATCAAAAATAGTTATCACATTATTTTAAAAGGTTTTGTCAGTGGCGTTCATCCTATCAACACATTGTTTTTCACAACAGGGGCTTATAACATGGGCGGTTCACCAGCACCTACTGTGGCGAAAATAAAAAACACAGCGTACATGAACCTGGCAGATGGATCCAGAGACGACTATCTTGGTGAGTTTTCCATCCGATTTGTGCACGTTTCTATTTTTATACAATGTCTCATCATTCAACCTCGATCCTTCTTTGCAGTAAATTTTATTGATACACAACAGTTTCTTGTTAGATGCTGGCGTTAATGCATAACGTGCTCATTAGCATTCTGTATATATTGTATATAAATATAAACATGTTATGCTTCATTCTGCTACAGACATTTATATCTTTGCCATTGGAGATGACATCTTTGATGATGACCTAATGCCCCTCACAGCAGGAACTGGAGGGAACCATTATTTCAGAGTTAAGGACTTAGAAAAACTACAAGAGACTTTTGATGAAATGATCAGTAAGTTGTGTTTGAAGTGAAGCATGAACGTCCGTCTGTTTGTAGTTCAGCTGTGTGTGTATTTGTGTGTTTGCATGCACTCCAGCATTTATCATCCAGCACTAATAAACACAAGGGAGACAAATGATCATAACTGGAGGCCTGCTTGGTTCTCTCGTTTCCTAAAGTACCTGAGATCAGAACGATTACTCTTTATCTAGCCTGACACCAGTGATGTAGCCGTGATAGAAATATGATCATGTATCCCGCTGGACCTGTGTAATGGAGTTTAATGTAATGTAAAGGGTTTGAGAAACTGAAATCCAAACTGAATGCAGCATAATGTTCAGTGTTCAACGCTGAGTCTCTACTGCTACTAATACCAACTACTACTAACAACAGCAGTAATGATGATAATACTTTATAAAACCAATTTAGAATTGAACAAAATTGCAAAGTGCTCGACAGAACAAATGAAAATGAAATTTAAAAACTTCAATAAGAAAATAATGATAGAAACCATAAAAAAAAAAAAAAACATCTTACGGTGAAACTGCACACTCACTGAGCAGCAACATCTCAGTCATAATGCAGGTCCATGTTTTATTTCCCTTCCTGACATTAATGTGCACTGTATTTTACAAAATATACATGATGTTGTATTCAATAAGACTTTAAAATGAGGACCTGCGATCATAAACTCATTAGGAATGGGCTTACTGAGGTATGCAAGCACAGTTATTATTGTTGACATATGCTCTCCATAAAATAAAAACTAAAATGAAAGCAAACCCACTCCACAAACGGAAATTAAACTGAAATTATTTCAGAGTTAAGGACTTAGAAATTAAACTGAATTGTAAACAAAAAGTAACAATTTTGAAAAAAACAACCTCATTAGAAAATACAAAGCCTGGGGAAACTTTCCCATTCCCTTCCATACAAGCAAACGTCTTTTGCACAACCACAGGAGTCGCCTCCTGCTGACTGCTGAGAAGAATCCAAGTTGCTTCATGTCACTCACAGAAGCTACGTGCAGTTTTACATGCAGTCAAATATATATGCGTCCATGAACATGAGCAACCTCTGACTAGATGATTAACGTAACTATCGTGATGTCAGCCACTGGCTTCCTGCATCTTGCAGCTAAGATGTCAATTTTGGGGTCTGGAGGGGCGGATCTGACTGGGAACCCGCACACGCATTGGGGTTTTTGGGGTTTGTTTGTTTTTTAAAACAGACTTAATATTTCAATCATTTTGACCAGGCTCAGTCTGTGTTTAGAGAGATCAAGACAAAAAGTCTTTTTCCCCTATAAACTTCTATAGCACCACAATCTGGTTAGCTCTCTGATAGAATTTAGGCTTAAAGCACTTCTGAATTGGCACTTTGAAATTCATTTTTCCAGTATGGAGGCTACATCCATGTTGTATGCTATATGCAACTTGTCTGTGCAGCAGGCCACAGTCCCTGTCTGCCTCACGTCTTCTATCTTTGTACCTGTACCAAAAAGATCATCTGTTTCCTGCCTCAGTGATTAGCGCCCCATCTCCATGACTATTTTAAATGGTGAGCTAAGTGTCTCTTCTCTTCTGTGCTGAAAGCTACCAAACAAAATTTCATTGTATGAACACATAAAGGGAAAAAAACGATTCTTCTCCTGCTATCTATGTGAACAATATTGGATTTTCTATTTTTAATTATCATGCACTTATTGTTTTCATGCAGATGAAGATGAAGTCAAGGGTCTCTGTGGACTTCACAAAGAGTATGAGGAACCCCGCAATGAGCTGAAGAGGAAAATGTATCCATGGATGGCATTTGTTTCTACTCAGGTGAAAGTTTCACTGCTTCATTTAAACCAGTAGAGTAATGTGACTGAATATATAAATCTCTATCTTTACATGTTTGCTAGTGAACCGTTCCAAAAACTCATTCATTTAATTAATTCATATATATAGGTCACCAGACATTGGAATCATCTACCATGTTGCCATGTTCTCCCTACCAGACACACTTTATTGTGGGGTTAGTGATGCATCCATTAGGCGTCTGCAGTGCGTCTTTTAACTGGAGCAAAAAAGTCTGAGCACATTACCCCCAATTTAATTTCACTCCACTGGCTACCTGTACATTTTAGGAATTGTTTTTAAAGCTCTTTTATTTGTTTTTAAATCTCTTAATGGCCTTAAAACTCTTCTTAAAACATATTTATTTGCTGAAGCCTTTGGCACTCTTTAAGGGGCTGACTCAACTTGTTTTATCAACTTTTTTTCACGTTTTATTTTATTTTTATTTTATTCATTTAGTTATTTATTTTATTTTATTTTATCTCATTTTATTTTATTGTGTTTATGCTATTTGTATATGTACAGCACTTTGTGAACCCTGGTTTTATGTTGAAGTGCTTTATAAATAAAGCTGGTATGGTATGTGTTACATAGTAAATTAATTATCTAAATATGAAGCATGTCTTGCTTCAGTGCATACAACAGTGTGAAGTATATGTTTCTTTTTTTATTTCAAATTTAAGGCTGACGGTCACTCGAAGAAATGTATGGGCTCTCTGGTGACCCCTGAGTTTGTCTTGACTGCTGCTCACTGCGTGTATGGTTTTTTGCCTGAAAAAGTCACTGTTGAAATTGATGATGGACAATACAAAAGTAATTAAAACTTTATCTAAACATAGCATGATAGCCTGTTTTATAAATTTGCTATAGATAAATATGTCTAATCTTTTCTATTGATGACATTAACAATAATACAACTGATTTTTTTTCAGTTAAAAAAGCAAAAACTTTATTTTATCACCCAAAGTACAATGTTACTGCCAAAAAGGATAAAGGCATTAACGAGTTTTATGACTACGATGTGGCTCTCATCCAACTGGAGAAATATGTTGACATATCCACTGATGTGAGGTAGGAAATTAGGCTATCCAAATGCTTCTGTTTGTACTGTACTGATTTACTGATAAAACACTTCTTAATGCCCTGTTTGAAATAATTAATTTTTTCAGGCCCATTTGCATACCTTGCACCCTGGAGACCAATGCTGCTCTACATTTGGTGGACCAGACCTGCCAGTCACAAGGTGTGATAACTTTATCTGTATGCTGTATAGCTCCATCATAGAGCTAGGTCTGTAAAAACAACAAAAGATATAGAATTTTATGCAGAGCTGGGTAATGTTGGCTAAACAGACTGTGAGCTATTGAGCTCAGAGCCACACTGTCCTTACATATTTGCAGAATTAGTTTTGTCATTGTCTTGCTGAAATAAGCAAAACGTGGAGGACTGGACTGCAAGTGGTTGCAGACCTGGTCCAGTCTTAGAAGCAACCATTGCAAAGGCAGCAAGATCGCAAGTTTATCACACACAGTTGTGTTGCAGTGTCCAACCACTGTTTTTCTTGTGTTCCCCACAAGGAAAGAAATGTGTATCCCCTGACCAGCATTTACAGGAGTTTGCTGGTTGTTGCTTCTTGTATTTGCTTTGGCCGCTAGCAGGATACAGCAGACAAAGTGGTCCAGTGTTTAGGGACTCACTTTGCAAATTTTCACTGACACACGCAGATGTTTGCTACACATTTCCATTATTCTTTTTCCTCGTGCTGTTGCTTGTTTTGTTTTTTGTTTTTCCCTCATTGCTACTTATGTTTCTGGTGTGCATTGGCTACCTGTCTCATAGTTCTTTGTTGCTTTTTAGCTTTTCCCCCTGTTTCATCAGAAAGCTTTGTCTTTTGCTGGGTAGACACTGTGAATAGGAATTTCTTAATAAGGGTGTGCTTTGTTAAAAAAAAAAAAAAAACTGAAAGAAAAAAAAGGTAGCATGGTATCACCAAAGCTCCTCCACTGCAAGGGCAATACGGGTTGCAGAATGGCTCACCTGTATTCTTCTGTGTCTCTATTATCTACAGAGAGACTTCTGTTAAAGAATCACCTCGAAAGACTGAATTTCCTGACAAGGACAAAGAACACTGTAGTAGAGCCAAAAGATGTCCATGCTAAGCTTGGTGATAATGTAAGTTTTATACTGGTGAGCTGTGTTGTGCATGTGTCGTTGTGTATGTAAGCATGGGTTCCTTATTCTTCCCCTAAAACCTCTCCGATGTAGAGATACGAATGCATCAAACATGCAGTAGGTGTTGAGGGCATAACGCCCGATACACTGAGAGACGCTGTGACGGATAACTTCATATGCACTGGTGGTCTAGACCCATTCAGAGATCATATTGCATGTACCGGTATGTTCCTAATTTTATATCAAATTTTATACTCCAACACAGTAACAGTGGTGCAGATGAGTGACTCAGACTTTGTTTGTTTTTTGTATGTATCTCTGTGTGTTTCTGTTTATTGGTACAGGTGACTCTGGAGGTGCTGTGTATAAAAACTTTGAGCATCGCACGATACAGGTAGGCTGCAATATACACGGTGCAACCACTGCACTCAAAGGGTTCTGCTGCTGAGCCATTACAAACAGAAAAAACACACATTTTAAATTTGGCTGACATTCCAAGCCAAAGACCTATTCTGAACACAGATGTCCAAACAGCAAATTTAGCAAGAAGAATGGGTAGTGAGCAAAGATTTCCTTGGTGTGGTGGTGTGAGTGGTCACACGTTCTGGGAGACAAATTTGCATTACACAACCCCATGATTGTCGGGGAGAAAGCAGAAATAGTAAAGCGATAAGCCGCGCACGACTGCTCCGTGAGGCAATCTTAAATGGGAGAGGAAATCTGTGAAATCTAAATCAGGTCCTTTGTTTTGTACATCACATTTAAGTATCATCTTGGGGAATAAATCCACTAAGAAAATAAGTTCTTGTTGAACGTTTCAAATAACCAATTGTTTTTTTTTTTTTGATAGGTCGCATTGGTCAGCTGGGGAAGCCAGCAAGTGTGCAAGGACGGTGGTGTTAAAGAATCAAAGTCAAAATCCAGAGACTTTCACATTAATCTCTTCAAAGTTGTCCCTTTCCTCAAGGCTGTACTCGGAAACCAAGACATGGACTATGCACCACTTGAGTTTTTGGAAAATTAAACACGTCGAAATGCTGCAATTCGTTTTGGGATTTCTCTTATACTATGTGTGCTCTGTTTAAAACACTGCCTTGGTTTATTTTTCTAATTGAAGCACATATGATTGAACCCACTGACTCATTCATTTATTCTTTTTGTCACACTGTAAATTTACAGTGAAAACAGACTTTCACAAAGTCTGTTTTCACTTTCATTATTCAGAATTTTCTGAAATAAAACCAATAAATGAAGTTTGAGCTGTGCTTTGCTATGTTTTGAACAGACGCTCATTTAAGATCAGTTTGATCAGGGTAAAAGATATGACCGTATGCAGAAAAGAAATGAACATTTTATTGGACGCACAAAGTTCACAACCTTCCAAACAAACTAACAAACAGACTTTAGCTTCTGTAAATGTTACAGACCCAGGTCACAGTTCATGAACTGGTGCCTGTGTGCAAAAGGGTCGTTAAGAGAAACTTCACTAATACAGCAGATGGGCATAGCTGTATGGATACCAGGGCAGGGGCTGGGATTAATGAGGAATGGGAGCTGCTGTCTAATGTGACTGTGTATAGATAATTTTTATATGGACGTTTCCTGCAGTAGAAGGTAACTCCACTGAAAAGTGCAGACATGCATTTGTTATGGTTTAATTTCTAGTTTCAAACACTTAAGTTCCTGCATTGTTAGTGACTGGCTTGATCTTTATATAGACAGACACATTAGCCTCATGCAGTCCGACAGCTGCAAATATTATGCATTCAATCAGCAAGTATCAAATATAATGTCGGTGGCGTATCACACACACCTGCAAACAGACTTACCTGGCCCTTTTTTGTAAATAATTAAAAACAACACAATGACAACAGCATAGATTTCAAAATTTTCTATCATTTGCCAGAAGCCACCGGATCGTATGATCTTTGACACATCCCATGTAAACAGCTTGAAATCCTAAAGTTTTTATTCAGACTGAAAAATATGTGTATACGGCATATCTGCAAAAACATTTTTGCACCTCCAAAGCTCAACATTTCCCCAAAACTCTGACATAATGTGTGACACAGATCGCAGGGCCCTCTGTACAAATTAGCATGATAATAAAATTATTTCTGACAAGCCTTAAATCTCATCTGAACTGTAACGCTCTGTCTGTAAAGCCACAATAATAATAAGGATAGTGTATACACGGTGATGCTGCTTGGTAATAAAATAACAGAGAGCTCTTTTTTTAATAAGCAGGATGCATTTTGTTTCTTTGCAGATATGGACTGAGATCTATCACACGGCTAGCACACAGTTTGGTTAATGGTAGCGCTTTCCTTCCCTCAAACCCATTTCCAAAACTAGATTAACAAAATGAATGACTAAAAGAATTACTTCAGCTATTAAAAAGGTTTCATCAAAACTCTTTTATGGACACTCAGCTCTGCTGATAGAGCCGTCCGGCTCCCCTCAGGTCAGTGACTCAGGGCCCATTTCCAGCTCTCTGTGCAGGCGTACGCAATGCGGACACTTGATGTGGGCAGCGTGCCAACCTCTGATAATCCAAATTGAATTTAGTAGAAAGTTGAGTTCTTTTGTAGCGTGTAATTAAGTTTTTTCTTTCTCTTTCCTGCTTAAAGACTGGAATTAACTGAGTTTGACAGTCGTCGTATTTTTACAGCCCACAAACAAACAAGCTCATTACATTACGAATGATTTGTTGTGGTCAGAGCCAGTTTATGGCTTCAAATCATGTTATTTTAACTACGTGGCTTTGTCTCAGTGAAATGTGCGTTTAGCAGTTCTCTCTGCTAATGCATATTGGCTTCAACATCACAGAACAGAGGTACATTTTCAACATTAATGCTAGGCTTCTTTATGAGGGGGAGTGTCTGCACATGTGTGGTGGTGCTTTGGGTTAGTGAAGCACTGGCTTCCCATGGGAACATTCATCTGGTTTCCCTTTAACTAAATGGTAGAGAGGGTGGAGGCAGAGAAAGAGGGAATATGTGAGAGGAAGGTTGAGCAAGAGAAGCTTAATTTAATGAAACGCTCTTCTGGTCTCAGATGCTATAAACAAGAAGGAAATGTAAACCAAGGCCCATTCCTTATTGAATCCCTCTTGAGGACCCTATAACCCCTCTGTCTTCTCTTTTATTGTTCAGAGCGTCAGGGTAATGCAAACGTCTCGTACTCCTCCTTCAGTTTAAACAAAGCTGAGCCCCCTGAATGAAATCAGTCTACACCTAAACTGATTAGCTGTGTTTAGATAGCGCAGCATGCATGAGGACAGTATTTTCAGAGCGGCCTCGCTGCCCCAGCCCTGGCTCCTTATTCAAAGCTAGCACACACAATATATTCCTGATGAAGCATCCTGCTGTTTAAACTCTGGCTGATCTGTCTCCCTGTGAGCCTTAAATCAACCTTATGGGCCATTTTAGAAATTACTACCATTAAGAACTGCATACATACACTTTTCCTCCATTTGTGCTCTGAAAAGCAGGTCACGTGCACATGCATCCTTGGCTTCAGCTCATCCTGCTGACTGAATATAAAACTGCAGCGGTAAAAATGCATCTCAGTAATTTGACATGCTAATGCCTCTGCAATTGAGCTTGTCTACAAAATTGGGTTTTTTTCTACCAGTCTTATTATCTCCAGATTTCCCGTCTGTAACTGGAAACAGCAACAAATAGCTAGTGGGTCTCTAGCCATGTAGCAATTCACCTACTAGCACCTTTAAAATTCCTGGGCTAGGAACCACAATCTGTATTCAAAAGATGGACATAATCACTGTGACGTCACCCACTGGTTTTGGACTACTTGAAGCTAATCTGAAGTTTAATATTATGAACTTGTTTTTTTGTTATTCCACTTTTTTTTTTTAAAAGGGAGGAGTGGTGAGATATGAGCAAACATCCAAAGTGAACCAAGGTAAATATGCATGCACTGTTGTAGATCTACATAATAGTGTGTACAGAGAGCTGGCACTGAAAGCAGCTACAATCCCTTAGCTCTTTAGTGTGTAAAATATATAAAACTATTCAAAACGAGTGCTGCACAGAGTATTTGACATGGGGGACCATCAGTCAATTACACAAACGTTCTTAAGCACGGTTCTAAGTGCATGAACATTTCATATAACACAGCAGTTTATAACCCACACTGTCTTTAACAGGAAAATCAGCACAACACACAGCAATTTGTGATACAAAAATATTTTTAACACTAAAACGTTTACAAAAGTACACCTCTGGGCGGCATGCTACTTATAACCAGGCAGCATGAAAGCCTGTTAATCACTAAATTCAAGAACATTAAAGACAGATGGAGGAGGAAGAAAAGATATCACAGACCCACAAGAGGTTTTGTGTCTTAAAAATGGTGACAGATGAGACACGTGAAAATGATCAAAACAATAACTAGAGTTATTAAGCGAAAATTTTGAAATCATAACCCAAATTCTTTTACTTACACATGGCAAAAAAAAAAAAATCTGTCGCAACGAAGAAACAAGCTTCCATAATAGCAGACAGGCAAAGGTCTTTGACTCCCGTAGTGCTTTTTCTGATTAAACTGAGTCGCTGCCCAGCTGTACACTTCAGTCTTACCAAAGCACAGACAAGAACTGATACAAAAGATTTTAATAATAAAGAGCTAAATGTCTTGTAGGGCTTGCCTCTTGGTTGTACGTGTCTGCTGTGTTTGGCTCTGTCTTGCTTTGTACCGAGAAACAATACGCAAGAATGCTGCGAAGTGGACTTGAGAGAATATCTTAAAATATCCCTGATTAGGTTAGAGGGGATCATTTTCATGTAACACTTTTGTAATGATAATATCAGAAGCTTAAGTAATAAAGGAAGGAGTGAAATCTGCCTCTTGTCAGCATTTACGATGAGAAGCACTTGCATGATTAGATGTCTTGCGATCGATGCAGCCTCTTCTCCCAATCATTAAGACTGCTCTTAACAGATTACAGCCCCCTCCCAAACATGCAGCCCTTCCTCCTCTTCTCCCTGCTCCTCCTCCTCCTCCTGACTCACACACTCCCCCTTTTCAGCAGAAAGAACTGGAGCCGAGACTCTCTTGCACTTCTTTAGCTTTCTTTTTTAATTTTAGGCTCTTGTTATAGGTTTTTTCCTTACACCTAAAGCTGAAGCTCACCTCGTTTGGTCCAGGTGGCGTTTATCTGCTTCCATGTGAACCCCTCTGATGACCTGACATATGAACGGCAGAACAGCAGAATGAAAAAGACTAAACTGTAATACAAGATTTTGTGGTTAAAGAAAAGACAACAAAGATGGACCTGCGGACAATCCTTTATCACCTGCTGCTTTTCTGCTTTGATCCATCTACAGCCACAAGCCTCATAACAGGTAAGATGCACTCACACACCAAAATACTGCAAAGATACAACTGCTTGATTTAAGTGTGGATCTATTTTTGCTTCCTCATGTGCTGAATATCTGATTGTGTGCTGAACTTTTGGCTCCTGAAGCAGATATATTTGAAGCCAGAGGTAAGCACTGTACTTTTACTGAAACTAAAACACTCTATGAAGATGTATAACTAAGTGTATTTTTGTAGTTTTCCCATATTTACTATTAGAAAGTAATTTATTTGTTACTGTAATACAGACTATTTAGTAAATGTAAATGTAAAGCCAATTCAGTTTATATCCAGCATGAACAATGGTGTGTGTGTGTGTGTGTGTGTGTGTGTGTGTGTGTGTGTGTGTGTGTGTGTGTGTGTGTGTATGGGTGGGTGGGTATAGGCCAGCGTGTGTGCAAGGCAGGAAAAGGGAAGCCATGCTATAAGCTGGCCTACTTCTCCGAGCTCCGCCGTAAGCTGAACTTCATGGATGCAGAACTCGCCTGCAGACGGGATGGGGGGCAGCTCCTGAGCGTGGAGTCTGAGTCCGAGCAGAAGATCATAGAGCAGCTCATCACAGAGCTCCGCCCAACTGATGGTGACTTCTGGATAGGTCTCCGCCGAAACAGTGCAGGAGAGGACAGCAACTTGGACTGCTCTTCCCAGTATTACTGGCTGGATGGTAGCAAGTCCACATTTAGGTGGGAACAGAGAGTCAGTGAGTGAAAAGTAAATTTTAAAGCAGTGATGTAAAAAAAAAAGAAAAGAAAAACTGCCCCAGGTTCATTTCCACTAGATAAGAAAACATAGACTGTATAAAAGATGGACTTAGCTTGTAGAGATTTTAGTTGATGCGGAGAGCCGGAATTCTTTTTAACGGCCTTTAGGGAGTGAACCATCTTATTGCGAAAATACCTGCATAGAAATCTATGAGAAAACGGCCTTTGACTGGCTTTGTGTCCTGAGAAAATACTTTATGCATGACTAAATCGGCAGTTTTAGGTAGTGTTAAATAAAACATGACGTTAAGACAAACATGAAGCTATGTTCGTTGTTTATGTTATTAGAGAATGAATGTGCACCTCTATTGCACATTTGGATTTAAATGACCAAAAATGGTGGTGGTACAAACACTCATGGCTTCTTAACACCACTTCTTTAACGAGCTGTCTTCATGAGTGGCTGCGTCCATCTCTTTATAGAGTCTGTGTGAGAAGAGAGGTTTTTTCTCATTTGTCTGCTCTCAAAGCTGCCTTTTGTTATTGCAGAACTACTTAGTTATTCCACCTTTTGTGTTAAGCTTGTTGAGTTTACCTGTAATGAAATGCACCAGATAAATAAAATTGGCCTTGCCGTTGTCAAAACCAGCCTTGTAGAAAAAGAAAAAAAATTCTTTATTTCATGAATTCACATGAAAAAGGTTAAACGCTGCCTGTTTGTAGTACAACTGATATTCTTTTTAGGTTTGTAGTGTCGTACAGTACAAAATTTGGCAATAATGGTATGGCCGTAACATAGACAGAAATATTTTAAAAACTCTAAATTCCTCTAAAGAAAAAACAAAACCTTTTGAAGCCAGCTTTAAAAAGTCTACAGCTTAAATAAAACAAAACACTTAAGTTTTGTAATTAAAATGATTAATTAGTTAAAGCAACTGTTTGAAAAATCTAGAAAAGGTAAGCTATCCCTCTTTATATGGCCATTCACTTTTTTTAGTTTTAAGCCCCTGCCACCAAACAAGGATGTCACATCCATTACTCTCTCTTTTAAAGAGTCAGGCTTTGAACACTTTTCTTTCAGGCAAAAAATCCACCGCTTTATTGCATCGTCACGTTTTATTTCATTTTGCTCGTTATAATATTCATATGTCATCATATCTGGTGTTAAACAATCAGCAGCGGGCTGGCAGAGCCCTACGAGGTTGAAGGGACACTAGTTATCTCTCACCTTACTTTACAATACCCCGAAAAGTCATTATAGATTTTTTTGTCTCCAGTGATGCCAAAAATGTGTCGCCTACCTTAGCTTTAAAGTAGCTTTGAGACAGTGGTTGCTTTGTGTGCGTCTGTATAGGAACTGGCACTGGGATGAGCCATCGTGTGGTTATGAGGTGTGCGTTGTAATGTATCACCAACCGTCCGCTCCTCCTGGTATAGGAGGGCTCTACATGTTCCAGTGGAACGACGACAATTGTGAAACCAAGAACAACTTCATCTGCAAATACACTGCAGGTATTAATGTATACTTTATACTTTATTGATCCCCGTGGGGAAATTCCTCTCTGCATTTAACCCATTCACTCAGTGAAGCAGTGGGCTGCCATTGGGCGCCCGGGGAGCAGTGTGTAGGGACGGTACCTTGCTCAGGGGTACCTCAGGGTAGCCGTTCAGGGGAAACGAACCCCTGACCTTCCGATCGTGGGCCCAACACTTTACCTACTGCCCGTAAGGTCATTTAATTTTTGTTTGACTTGAAGTTGTTAAATACTGCTGAATTCATTTTTTTTTCTCCCCAGAGGAGCCACTGGATCCTTCTCCTTCACCTAACTCCACTCAAACAGGTAAAAGAATATTTGATATTAGCT
>VUQG01003876.1:8543-29740 GCA_015106755.1 Etia nguti
ATGAAATATTCCCCCCCCCCCCCCCCCTCTCTAAATAAGACTCAGTTATATGGGTGCTTAATATAGCTTTTAAGATATAGTGTATATAAATTATGGTGACATAATCAAATACACAACTCTCAAGGTGAAATAGCTTAATAATGTGTACCTTCCTGCCAATTCAATATTGATATTTATTTTAAATATGTGAAAAATATTTATTTAAGATTAGTGCCACTTGAACACTGCATCATGAAATTAATGGCTGGTAGAAAAAAAAGGATACTTTGCCAACATTTTCCTATACATGACCAGTAACTTACAGAGCAGGTTCACCATATGAATCGGAGTATAATGAAATAAATTTGCAGTGGAAGAACACAAGACTACAGACGAGAACGAGGAAATCATAGAGCAAAGGAGAATGAAATGGCTTTTGTTGTAGCCACAACACTGAATCAACCATGAACGTCTCTGTATACCAAAGTACTCTAGAATCAAATGTGAGGCCATCTGTCCAACAGCTGAAGCTTGGTCAAAACTTAGTCATGCAACAGGACAATGATGCCAAGCACAGCAGCAAATCTACAACAGAATGGCCAAAAAGGAAAAGACTCAAGGTATTGCAAAGGTGTTTTTTTTTTTTACATTTGATTCAAAATTTACACCCATCAGCCACAACATTAAAATTATTAGCCCAATATTGTACTGGTCCCCCAACATGCCTATCATGGTGTTCAGTTCAGTTTAGTTCAGTTCAGTTTATAAAGCTGCCAACAGATAATATTATTGCCATGGGTTTGTGATCTGCAACAACATTTACATGGATGGTGGGTTTTCTCAGAGTAACATCATCATGAATGCCGGGACACTCTGTAAGACTTCCAAGCAGAATATTACAAAGAGTATCACACTCCATCTTCACAGCTTGCGTTCCTTCCTATCCTGCTGCTATCTCAGATAAAAGAAAAAAAGTACATGTACCATGTTGCTATTAACATAATATACAGGAAAACATCAGTCCAGACAATCTTGTTTGATTCTTTCATAAAACGGGTCTGATACTTGCATGTACAGTGTGAAGTAGACAAGGGTCTAACCAGTTTGCAGCTTTTCAGGCCACACAGTTAGTGGAAATGCATAGTCTTAGAGAGTATTATTCTACAACCAGCAGAAAGCACAAGAAAAAGGCACTGTCTGCTTTTGAAATTTAATGCTTATGTATATGCTATTATGCTTCCTAAATGTTCCCCCATGTAGCTTGGTTTTTTAATACAACATTTCATGGTATCTTATATCTGTTTCATAAAAATCTTACAGATAAATGTGAGTATCTAATAAAATGCACTATACAGACTTTACAAAACATAACCTCAGTTTTACTCTGCATGAGAAATATCCACCTCAGTAGTACTTAAATCTGCATGCAAACCCCTTTTTATTTAAATAACCACAAAGTTGTACCTTTTAAAATACTATACTGTATTTACAGGGGATGAGGCCGTTAACCTTGAGGTGATTTGAAGGCAAACTCTGGAAGTCCCCAAGAGTGGAGGTTGATTTAGCAAACCTGCTATCATTACAGCTTGTGGTAAAATTGCAGTTGCCTTCATAATCAGCTGTCATACACTTATACACAGAAGGCATCTTGAGTCACAATGTATTGTGGCTGCAGTATCACTGCTAATGTAGGTCACAATGTCCTGCAGGGTTGCCAGGTACCATCGCCCTACATATCAGTTAACTTAAGTAATATGCCAAGAAGCAAACATGAGCAATACGAGATGCTTTCTTTCTCATATATATTTCTTATACTACTTACTGTAGTGTTACTAGCTACGTGCCTTCTATAGCTACAGAACCTGCATCTGTTTAGTAATTATTGCACTGTGTTTCACACTAAGTGTGTTTTAGGCGAACAACCTGTTGGCCAAACAAACACCAGACACACAGCATTTAAGTAGCACACCTTTAATATAAACATTTTATTGTTTTATTGTACTGTGACCAATAATCCGCCCTGTTCCCTGCAGCTCAGTGCTGTCTCTCTCTAATGATCTATGGTTTGCCATCAGTCATTACAGGAACCTGATTATCCAACTGGCATTCTGCACAGCTCACAGAGAACTTCCTGAAGGTGACCTTCTCAGGTTGCCATAGAAACCTGCTCTCTCAGTGAGAGAGAGAGTGAGAGTGAGAGAGAGTGAGAGAGAGGGAAAGAGAGTGAGGGACAGAGACAGAGCAATAGAGAGAACAATAACAGAACATTTTGTCCAAATAAAAAAGCATTAGTATGCTGTAGTGTCATTTCTCAGGCACATCATCTGGCACAAGAGTTGTCTTGTTAACCAGTGGTAAATGGATAAAAACACACCTATCATTATTCAACAGCCTTCCATTTACTTTTTTATTGCATCCATTACCTTAAAAATGTTACTGTGAAGGTTCATTATTTTCATCAGGTTTGAAGGTGGGTTTTTTTTTCCCTTTATCCTTTTTGTGTTTTGGGGGTGAAGTGGACACCTATACACCATGTATATCACTGTGCTGCACACAGAACTGAAAAGCTGGAGTTTGGGGAGAAGTATGTTGTTCCCATTCTTGACTGATATATATGTCATGCTTGTCTTCTTTGTCATATTATTTGTTTTATGATGTGCCAAAAGCTTCCATTTGATGACGGTTTTGGACTGCGGGCAGGCCAGTTCAGCACCCAGACCCTTGTACTATGAACCTGATGTAAAAGATGGTTTAACATTGTCTTTCTGAAATATGAAAGGCCTTCCCTGAAAAAGATCACATCTGCAAGGGAGCTGTGTGTTGCTTTAAATACAGGTTGCTTTTAATATACTTTTGAGCACTGATGATATCTTTCCAAATGTGCAAGCTGCCAGTTTCATAGGCACTAATGCTCCCCCATTCCATCCAAGATGCAGGCTTTTGAACAGAGTGAAGAAAAAAGACAGATGGTCCCTTTCCTTTTTTTTTTTTAGTCTAGAGGATGTGGCCTCCATGTTGTCCAAAAGAATTTCAAATTTCAATTAATCTGCCCACAGAACAGTTTTCCACTTTTCCTCAGTCAATGTTAAATGAGCTTTAACCCAAAGAATCCAGCAGTGTTTCTGGTTCATGCTCACATACTACGGCTTCTTTTTTTCATAATAGAGCTTTTACGTCCACATGTGGATTGCACAATGAACAGAGCCTGTGCACTGATTTCCATGACTGACCTGGAGTCTTTGGAACTTTATGTTGAGGAACATTGTTCTGAAATTATTCCACAATTTTCATGCATTTTTTTGAGATTGGTGAACTTCGGCCTGTCTTTACTTCAGAGGAACTCTGCTTCTCTAAGATGCTCTTTTTATACACAGTCATTTTACTGACCTTTTGCCAGTTAGTGTGATTAGTTGCAAAATTTTCCTACAGGTGTTTCTTTTTGCTACCACCTACTTTCCCAGTTTTTGCTGCCTCTATCCAAACTTTTTTGATGTGTCACTGCCAGCAAATTCAAGTTTTTTCAGTTTCAACAAATGATATGGTTCCAAGTCACTGCATTCTATTTATTAATGCTGTGCACAGCATTGCAACTTTTTTGCGAGGTTGTACATGTAATACTTTGATCTAACATTATTAAGTTTCCAGTGCAACAAAAGCATATAAGCAGTTTTACTTTCCTAATGCAGGTAAAAAAAAAGTTGATTTGAAGAATAAGGTTACTTGACCTCTTTTTCAAGACATTACAGCATCACTTCACATATATCCAATGACTTTAATACTGGATATTTCACTGACTTTCCACTAGAAAAACTTAAGAATTCCTTTACTCTGATTTGCCTGCGGCACAGAGACTTTTCAGCTTGCACTCCAGTTATCAGTCTGTCATTCAAAATAAAGAGAGGAATTTTCTCAATTAACTTTCCGCCAAATCACTCTTTAGAATTTGAATGGTCCAGTCTTTGTTCTCCTATTGTTTGTCTTCTCCAGTCACTTACAATTACGCCTTTTCTGACCAAGAAAAGACTAATTTCATTAAACCTGTCCTGCCTTTCACCGCAACCAAGTCAACAAAAAAAACAGTGAGAGGTTTCCTTTATACAACTTAAATTCCAAAGCCTGTGTCAAAAGAAGCCAACATTTTTCTAAAAAGCTGAAATAAAAATGTCATTATATTATTAAAGCAAGGCATGAGCAAGGCAAATGGGGAACTCAGTCTCCCATTCTTATTCTTTCTTTATTCCGCATGCATTTTATTTCTGAGGTGCGATATAGTTTGCTCCTTTAGATTCCACCTCCTTCATGATGATTGCTAATATGGTGACTAACACTTCCTTCAGCCATTTATGTCACCAAGTGAGCTAAAAATAGAGAGCCCTGGAATGTGACCAGAAAATATATGTTTTACATCACTGTGTACCTGCTGGGGGTTTTGCAACTGAGGATACTGATGAGTCAGAGGCACTTGTTCTAACCCCATTGTATGTTCTCTGACTTTGTTCTGACTTGTTCCCCTTGAAATCTATCTATCTATCTATCTATCTATCTATCTATCTATCTATCTATCTATCTATCTATCTATCTATCTATCTATCTATCTATCTATCCTTTATTCTGTAAAATTATGAATGAAATTCTTTTTTGCTAATCCTTCCATCCCTCCTGCCTGGTTATTTATAATCGTTACTGAATCATATACTGTCATGGATGGAACGCCTGCGCAGTAGACAGCGTGAAAATGTGAATCATCGACAGAGAGAGAGAGGTGACTGTAGAGTGATGGGACCCGGCTGAGGGAACAGCAGCGAATGATCACTCTCCGAGCTGGTAATGACAGGTAAATGGCGATTTATCATCATCATCATTATTATTATTATTTGGAAATATAGGGATAGTGCTGTAGCATCGGTGTGGGATGTTGTTTTTGTTAGTAGCACACCGAGAATTCACATTTTCTGCGAAGACTCCTTCAGTCGTGTCCTCCTTGCACCGCTGCACATCTGGAAGAAGCTTCCGTGTTGACAATGTCAAAGAAATGTTTGTTTTAATTATCTCGCATGCATTTGTATTTTATTTTTCCTTACTTTAAACTCGTTTCGGGCGTTGCTGTCTGAATGACATGAAACAACGTTTCTCCGATACGTTTCTTCGGCGTATGTCATTTCATGCCAAAAGATCAGATACTTTTCTCAGGTGGTTAAAAAACATCAGCCAACTTGATTTGGACGGGGTTTTTTAATTTTTTTTAATTTTTTTAATTTTTTTTTTACGTCAAGTCCACATTTGTAAGGTTAATCTTAAAGGGTGCAGTGGGTCTCAATCTCATAGGGGATTGGGAGGGCGAATGGATGGAGTCTATTTTCAGACTGGCGTCACATATTACGTCTGTGTGTTTTCCTGCTGGGTTAGGGCTGAATGATTTTCAGCACCACAGTCAGTGGTGCAAATATGTTTGGACCATTATATCCAGACATTCTGGTTTGATTTGTCCTAACAGCTCTGGTTTTTAACCGAGATGGGTTAAAATGTTCGTGTTTGGTTTACTTTTATTTTTTATGTCTTGTTTTATCTGTTGCAGAAAAGGAAACACACAGCAAGGGTAGTTAAGAAGGAAACGTATCTTGTAATAAAGCATGCCTGGATTTATAAGGTTCAGTTATGGTTTCATTTGACCATCAACGTTAGTTTCTTTGTATTGTTTAATTTAATCATACACCATTGCAGCTATTTATTTCGTGTTTGATTAAACCACCTTATTTATAAGTGGAACTTGAAAGTTTTGTTCCCCTTTCTACTTAACTGATTAACTCTTATCCTGCAGTCAAGGGTATAGAATAATTAAGAGTTAAAGCTGATTGAAGATTAGTTAAAGATTGGATGTTGTTAAAAGTTATTCAAGTCATTCTAATAAAAAATGTTTGTTTTCTTAAAAGCTATATAACAAGTTCTCATCAAAGTTAACAGACTGAATTAAATTTGAATTACACCTTACAGTCAGTCAGCAAACTCAAGCTTTCATTGTTCATTATTCAGGTGTATAATATATGAATATTATATGAATATAACATGAATATTCTTCTTTACTGTGTACAATTAAGCTGTGATGTGATGAAAGTAAAAGCACTGGAGAAGAGTGTGCCTCAACTTTATGCAGCATTTCAGATAAGAAGCACTGGCTGGGTAGAATAGCAACATGATAGCTGTTGTTTGCAGAGAGAGAGAGAATGTGTCCTTTATCTACTTATTTATAATTACAATAATGAAGACAAAGTGAACTAACCCTTTGTTGGCATTTGTCATATGGTTAGTTTAAGCCACTTTAAAACTTTTTGAACAATTTTTGTGATTATGGAGTACATAAATAAAACAGTCTAAAGCATAAACATCATCAGGCCCACTGACTATGTAATGTTGTATGTAATGTAAAAGATAAGTAAAAAGAAGCATACCAACAGTTTAAACAAGAGTTGTGTAACAATATTAATGACACTGTGGGTTGGAGGTTAAAAATACTTGAAATGTGGTTAGTTTAGTCCACTCAAATTTCTTCCTGCAGGACTCTTTCATGTAGCACTATTACTGTACACCTTGCATTATTAAATTGATTTAATATGATTTACTCTAGTACTCATCCACATATAATTTGGCTATAATTAGCAAGAACTTTCATTTAAAAATGCTGTTTATATATTTACTGTAAAGCTTCATATTGTGACTGATAATATTGTTTACTGCCTCTGTTAACATTATTTGAATGACTATTACAAAGGTGAACATCGGGTTTATAATATGTGTGAAGTGTAACAGGAGTTTGAACCTTAAGATCACAATCTGTTTCAATTACTGTTAACTTTTTCTTCACTAGGTGGTTAGGTTTGGGCAGCTTAATGTTGTGGTTTACAACATTAACCCTGCACATTATAAATGTCCAGTGCATGCAAATGTGAGAGCAAGAGGTCCTTCAAGTCACACTGCTGCCATTACCACCAATACAAATGTGTTACAGCATGCTATTGGACAAATTGTATGTATGTATGAGGTGCTAGACCGTGACAAAACAGTAGTACTGGTTGTCCTTAAAATAAAGTTTGGATCACTGATCTGTAATGAAACCATTATTACCTAAGAATGATAGCATCTAGGAATGACGGAAAACAAACTAACAACCAACCAATAAGCAATGTGTGCCGATGTGTGTGAGGTGTTATCGTCTGACATTGACTATGATGTAATGTAAAATACCATATTATTAATGATTTTTTAATTGTATATTATAGAAACTGATGAAAAAATAGCATATTTTATAAGATTACTAATTAGTTGAAAGTGAAGTTATTTAGTAATGTGTAATTAACTATGAATTTTTATAGATGGTTACTATATAATTTTTTTTCTTTTAATAATAATATTGTAAACAATTTACTAGCTAGTTTGGTATAATGTGCTTCCAGATACAAGAGGTATGTAACCCTTGCTATTTCATGTACTATTACGTCTGACGTCTAACTGATGAGTTTTTCTGTATCAGGCCAGTGGTTTTCTTATGAGGTTAGACACTTAGTTTTTATTTTTTTCTTTATTATTCTAACCACAATGCACTGTATACCAGTGTCTTACTGGAAAGAACATAAACACATTTTATCATATATGGACTCAATATTTCATTCCCACAATTATACCCTTTTCTGATTGTAATTCAGTCCAGCAGAAATAGTTGATTTAGCATTAGCTAACAAAAACGTGGGGCATAATTGGTGTGTACAGAACAGAACTGTGCAATGCATTTAGCTTTCAGTCAGTGGGGGATTAAGTAAAAGCTATTCACATATTCACATATGGTCACAGATATTTTTAGTTTTTAACTAAGACCTAATATCAACATATTTCACATATTTCACTGTTGAGGCAAAGTCCAATATGTAGTTATGTTTGTTTATGTTTGTTAATAGTTTTTCTTTAAACATTACAAAAAATATTTTTCTATGTATGTCAGCACCCTCTGCATTTAGCTGAAACATTATTGGATCCAAAGAGTAATATGTCATGCTTTATTTCATAACAGCAGACAAGCAGAATGCATCATTAAACCCAATGCCCTACGGCACCCATTCCTTCAGTAAATTGTTACATAACAACTGTGACTACATGCTTATGTGTACAAAAGCATAAATGTACCGCACATGTATATATGCGCCTACATGTTTAAACTGTTTGTCCAGAAACTGTGTATGGAAACAAAAAAAATAAACAAACTGTCTTTTCTTAACTCCTACTGCAAGTATGAAGTATGAAAACTGAGATAGCCTCACCCATGTGGCTTTGGCTGTGGTGAGCAGAAGGCTGTACTATTAGCCTTTAGTAATGCCACTGATATCAGCTGCTTTCATGGTAAATCTAAATCTTTGAATATGAAGACACATCCCATTATATTTAAACCCACAGTTTGCTTTTGACTGTCTTTTTTGTCTTGCCTTGCTGTATTGGGAAGTTTTTAAGCAAGATTTTCCCCCATTGAAATGAGGTTTCCAATACTGGGAGATACATTTACTTTTGCAGGAGGAATGCCCTTGCTCCACAAAGAGCTATAATTAAGAAGAGGCGCAAGAGTTTAGTTTCCTCCCAGATCTCTTGAATTAAATCAGGCTTAAAGGTTACTGGAGATGTGTGTTTTTATGTGTGTTCTCAGGTAGACAGACGTGAAGGATGACTTCTTGCTCAGAGATCTGTGGGTCAGAATATAGTGAGCAAGTTCAAACCGGTGGGAACTACCAGCAGTATGGAGTCCGCTCCTACCTACACCAGGTAACAGTGTAACCAGACTCAGCACCCACAGAAAGTAAGACGTCTCCTATGAAACTCACAAACGGAGGAAAAAATAAAGCACAAAATCACCAAACCTTCATTTCTTGTAGGTTTAGGTTCAAGATGTGAATTTTAAGAAAGCCTGTACTTTTCTTTGATTTCTTATCCAGTTTTATGAGGACTGCACAGCTTCTATCTGGGAACGTGATGAAGATTTTCAGATTCAGAGATTGCCTAGCAGGTGGAGCTCTTTACTCTGGAAGGTCAGATTAACCCTTAGCTTGTTCAAAACAACATCAATATAATGGAACTGAAAATAAACCAAATTATTTACAGCTACAAGAATATATGTTTTTGACTTTCGCTGTTTTTTGACTTCTTCTTTTCACAGGTCTGTCTCACGTTCGGTACCCTGATCTTGTTTGCGGGCCTCATTGTTGTTTTGGTAGGTTATGCCACTCCAGCCAAGATTGAAGCATTTGGTGAAGATGATCTGCTCTTTGTTGACAGGTATAGAATCAGTACAATGTACGAATGGGAAAGAATTTAGGTAACCTTTGCTATTCTTAAATAGTAAAGGTTACATAGACTTAAAATTAACAGATCGTGAACTTTATTTGAAGTATTACTTCTTAGTCTTGACAATAATGTTTAAGAACAGTGTTCTAGTAGGACACGCATATGTTTAAATTTAGAAATAACTCTAAATAGTTGTACAAATATTGAACAAAAAGACTTGGTGGCAAATAAATGATTGCTTTAAACTGTTTTTTTAACAGCCATGCCGTCAGTTTCAACCGCGCACTGGATGTTTGTAAGCTGACTGGTGCTGTGCTGTTCTGTGTGGGAGGCACCTCCATGGCTGTGGGTCTCCTGCTGTCTGCCTTTGCCAAAAGTTACTCCAAAGAAGAATTGTTTCTGCAACAGAAGTTTAAGGAGAGGTTGGCAGATCTGCAAGCAACAGTTGGTAAGTTTTCATTCTCTTCTTTCCCAGTATAACACATAAATGAATGATCTTTAAAAATTAATTGGACAGGCTGTAAGCAGAGTAAATGTAAAAGTTGTTGAAATGGCTCTGCTTTTGTTTATGAATATGAATTTCTAAATCACAGTAACTGCTTATGTCACAGATACTCCAATAATGAGAGCATCAACTCCCGGAGAAGGAAAGGTGCCAGTCACACTTACCAAAGTTCAGAACATCCAGCCAGTGACCACAAAGTCAGAGCCCTGATCAATGCTAAGATCAAGGCATAAAGCGAAAGTTGTAAGAGGACCGGTGTGTGTATGTCGATTCATGTGTGCAGTTTCTCTTTCTGAAAGGTCAGCTTACATAACAGATAGTATCGGTTCCTCATCTTTTTTTGTTTGACATTAAAATGAGATTTTAATAACTTAGAAAGGATGAACAAAATGTAGGGGATTTATTTATCAGATGTTATGAAACAGTAAAAAAAAACACTCACTGTCATATTAAGAATTTTTTTTTTTTTTTTTTTTTACATTTCACTGGAAAAGACATCTGCAGAATAGTGACACTGTGCAGTAGTTTCCACAGAGCTTGTTTTCTTTGTTTGTTTACTGTCGATAGAATTCTTATTGTTGTAAAAGACAATGTTGTTACTGCTGGAGGGTGATGGGCAGCACGTGGCATGTTTGAAATTATTGGCCCCCATTCCCAGAAATGATCAAAAGTACCAGTGAACACTCATTACCTCTGCCTAGTGACCAACAGGATGAGTGCATGTCTGGAATTATTAGTTGTTAAAAGTGCAAATGTACTATATTTACCTCAAACGTTCATCCAGGCTGACAAAGCACGACATCATTTTACAATACCTTTTTTTTCTTTCCGATAAAGTAGTAACTCAAAGGTCTTAACCTTTCTAAAGGTTCACAGTGTCCTAACAGATTAGAGATAAATGCAGATTAGAAGAGACAGTATGGGGAGATTCTTTGTCTATCTTCTGTCTTATTAGGCCAGTGACCTTGTTTCCTTCAGTAAATTGTCAGACAGAATCAATACACAAGAGCAAACAGGCTGATGAAAGTTACATTGAACCAGACAGAGCATGCAGAACAGCAATGATCTGTCAGATTACTTTCAAGATACAGCAAATAAGCCATTCGTCATGTCTTCTATCTTTACTTTTAAGTTTTTAATACCTAAACACTGGCTTACCCACCTTTTCCTTTCCATTGTTTCCTTTTCACCCTGTGACAAAAGGCTCGTAGACACACACAGATCCATCAAAGCAGACACTGTTTTGAATCAAAATGCTAATAGCTACCAGACACGAGTCAGTGCTGCTCGTGGAAATGAAGATGGGTGCATCGAGAGAGACAATGTGACACACAGGTTACATAACGGAGGGATGATGAGAGCACATTCAGCTTGCCAATGGGATCGTAGCAACATTGTATTTGACAGCACTAATGGATGAATTAAAGAGATTCAATAACTGCCTTCCTACTATCACACTCAAAATTTGAAATTCAATAATTTATATTGCAGTCAGCAATGTTTAACACCAGTGAGCTGATATATTTCAGTACCACATTTTTTACACTGATAGTGAATTTGCTTATGTACTGGATGTGAAACGGAAGGAATGATTATTAAGATGGTTCCTTTTTTATTCCTTCCTTTATGTTATGTTATACAAGTATTCACACTGTAACTGTAACTTAGAAAATGAAGCACAATAAGCTGGTAACCGCCATGTTTTGCTGCTTTTTAATACACTGTGTCCACATGTGTTGTACATATATTTATTACAATTACTGTAATCCTACCACTTTAAAAGCTTATTTTTGCATTGTTTTTCTTAACGTGTATCTTTTGTTTTATCATTATAAACAAATACGTCCTGTACTGTAAAAAAATACTTCAAAAAATCTGTACTTGGTTAGAACAATTCTACTGTCCAAGATACAAGCTTCAGGTCTTTTTTAACCATATCCCATCATCAAATCCTTGCAGCACAGCTTGTATATTTACTGTATAAGATGTTGATTTGCTAAGCTGACTACTATTGTCAATGTAAGTTGACCTTTTCAATATTATTCTACTTACCTCCAATCTTCTTTCTACTATTATTTAAAAAGTCCCGATGTCATTTTAGCACATTTACTCTCAGATGCAACACAGAAGCATAGCTGTAACTACAAAAAAACAATCTAGTAATAATCAAGGCATTTCATTTTCAAGATACACAGCCACTGAGCTGCAGGCCATCAGTACACGAAGAAAAGCCAAGCTGTTAAACAAGCCATTATGAACAAACCTTCTAGTGTGGCCAGGACTTTAACAGGCAGTGCTGATTTGTAATGTTATGCTGTTCCCTGCTGCATTAGAAACTCTAATCCATAATGGATATTTTTTTCTGCTATAAATCTAACTTGAAGTCTTTCCTGATGTAACAGTGGATCATCCCAGTAAATAAAAAACGATGCTACCCTTATTGGAGAACAGATCGGAAAAAGAACACATATAAATCAGTGTCTACATGCAGTATGTCTATTTTTCAAACAGCACAATAAAACTGACATATTGGTGGATCGAAAATGTGTGAAAATTGTATTGCAGCACATTGTGCAGTAAACTGACAGACTGGTGGCTTAACTGTTGATAAAACTTTATACCTCCCAACAGAAGTGAGAGGTATAAAGTGGTATAAAGTGGGAGTAGAAGGTGGCTTAGTTTATGTCTCCCTACAGAATTAAAAAACACTTCACTGTTGTCACGAGGGTCAAATGTTTTTGATCTTATTTTAATCTTTAATCTTCCCTGCTGTTTTAATTTAAAATCTCACAGTTGCCATCTATGACTGTGCCAAACAACTGACACTTTTACTTCCTAAATTCCCTGCAGGGTTATATAAATATACTGTACAATACTAGCTAAGTAGGACTTTGTGTTCTTTAAAATATGGTGCCTTCCTTTTTTTCTTAATGAAGAAAATTTAAGAATTTATTATTATTGATTCAAACCAATATTTAAATAATTATAGATTTAAATTCATTCAAGCAATATGTCAATAATGTTCGTTTTTACACTGTAGAAGCCCCCCTTGTAATCAGTCTGGAGGGTGTGTTATTTAGGGCCTTACTGAACACGCCCACATGCATACACACTCACAAAACACAGAGTAGCTGGTGAAGGAGATAACACAGAATTAATGGTGATGCCAGAAATAGCATCTTGAGGATCATCACCTCAACCAGGCAGGCCTTATGACTCACACACTCCTGCCCCCACCTCCTTTGCTTTCCTCTGTGTCTTCCGCTCTTTGCTCTCTCGTTCTTCCTCCTCCCTCTCAGCCAGGTTCCCTATCTCTCTTGGGATGGTGACTCACAAACATATTGACTGCATGAATCCCAATTTGAACAGCTGCAGGGATGAGCGGGCAGTGGGGCCGTCATACATACCGAATTAGATCAGAGTTCATATTTCCTGCCCGTGGCTGGTGGTTTATAGTGGATTTATGGAACTTTGTTTCAGGAAAAAAATGACAAATTAAAATTACTGAATGAGAGTGAGAAGAGTGCCTCTCCAAAAATATCACTTTTCTTCCTGTCAGGATGAAAGCACCTAAAGACCAAGGTGCAGTTTCACTAAGACAGACTGAAGATCTAGAGCTAATGCATAATGAGACATTAGTTACAGTAGGTCTCTAAGTCCATCTTAGTCTATCTAAGTCTTCATAACAACAACATAATAACCCATGCCTAGAGTTTTAAGGGTTTTAAGAATGTTCTGTTGGGAAAATTCCACCAAGAATGTTTGAAATTTCAACCCCAATTCCACAAAAAGTTGGGACGCTGTATATAAAAACAAAATCTGATGATTTGCAATTCTCATAAACCGATATTTTATTCACCAAAGAGAAAAGAGAACATATTAAATTGGTTATTTTACTGTTTCAGGAAAAATAGTATTTTGACTTTGGCAGCAACACATCTCAAAAAGTTGTGATGCGGGCATCAAAGGACTGTAAATATAAATGCTACTGAAAAAGAAACAGCAGGAGGAACATTTTGCAACTAAGTAGGTTAATTGGCAACAGGTCAGTAAAATGACTGAGCATTTTACAGAGGCGGTGACAAATTGTCCAATTTGTAAACAAAATTCAGAATAATGTCCCTGAATCTAAAATGGCAAAGATTTTAAACATCACATCTACTACACAGTATCTGGTGAAATCTCTGTGCGGAAGGGACAGGACTGTAATATCCGGGACCTCAGGCAGCACTGCATTAAATACAGCAGGGATTCTGCCATGGGAATCACTGCATGGGCTCAGGAACACTTTCAGAAAGTGTTGCTGATCCACAAATGGAGGTTAAAGAAAAATCTACAAGTAAAGAAGAAGCCATCTGTGAACATGATCCAAATACATTGAGTCAAAGTGGAAAGCTTTTCCGTCGTCAAACAAATGGAAATTTGAGATACTTTTTGAAAAACATGGACATCACATCCTCCAGAGTATAGAGGAGAGGGACCATCCAGGTTGTTACCAACACTTAGTTACAAAGTCTGCATCACTGATGGTGTGAAGGTCCATTTCTGCCCATGCTTCTATTCAGATGGAATCTTTTTGAGAGAAGGCCTTGTGTACTTGTATAAGACAATGCTAAAATGCATACTGCATATTTTACAAGGCTTTGCAATAGAAAAGTCCAGGTGCTGAACATTTGACCCATCATGAAAAGAAAAAGTGAAAAAAGTAAGACTGAAAACTATTGAGCAGTTAGAATCTTGACTTTTCTTCTTCTTCTTTTGCAAAATAGTTTTCTCAGTTTAAACATTTGATATCATTCTATGTTCTATAAAAAAAGGGGCATTAAAAACATCTAATTGTCTTTTATTTACATTTTACACATACATCTCAACTCTTGTGGAATGGGGAGTGTAGTTCCATGTCAGCGAACTTTTAAAAAAAGCTTTATGCCTGCTGTAAAATTAATTTCCAATGTCATAGATCATCATCCCTTTTAAAAATGATTTTATTTGTACTATTCCATTGACTGATACATTTCATCACTGAAGTATCAGAGTTACAAAAGACAAAAAAACTGTCTTTTTTTCCCCCTTAGTTTAATTTTTCTGGAAGCAGATGGACATTGGCATAGCAGCAACATTACAAAATAATATAACATGAAACTGTCTTTAAAAATTAGACGTTGAAACTACGGTTCAGTGACAGAAATCAACATTAAGTGTAACAGTAAGGTTCTGGGCGTCCACTTGCACTTGTAGAATCGGTGTTCCTTAACTGGCAATAATTCTGTAAGTCTGTGGAACTGCGTTAGAGGGATGAAACATCATTGTGTTAAAAGATATTTACTAATGTGATGTGTTGATCATGGCGTTAGAGGGGACTAAAAATATGATTGACAAAAATCTTGCACAGGTGTTCTGCTTACGTTGAATTCATATGATGCACATCAATTTGATGAGTGACAACTTTAGCTCTACAGATGGAAGCACTCATTCAGGAAGAAGGTCTGAATTTTTTATAAATTAGCTTACTATTCAAAAACAAACAATAATATATGTCTCGTTAAATACATTTGTATGAGTTCCTATTAGAGGCATAATCATTCTTTTGAAAAATAAACAGAATTCTGTATTCAAGCATTAAATTTCAAAGGATAAATGTATTTTCATTTCTCTGCATCACTCACAACAGTGCTCACAGACAGTGTGTAATGAAACAATGAAGCAACCTATTAGTTAAGAGCACTTTAATGCAAAATAATATATTACTATGGATTTTATATGTGTATTCTGTTTCAAACATGAAAGTTACAAAGTTTTGATCCATATCTGAAATATGTGGTGTTTCTGTACTTGTAACATTTAACAGACAACCATTTAAAGATTTAGGTTACATGCTCAGCATTGCAAAACTGCTTTTATATAGGGAAAAAAAAATTCTCAGAGTGCGTTCTGATCTTGCTTTGTTTTCTATAAATTTCATCTGTCACCTTCAATATATAAATAGATTTTGTAACTTCATATTTTCAGTATTGCTTATCAAGGAACTTTTAATGGTGTTTTTTTCCTGTTCTTTAAATTTTTCACTTTCGTCTTGCCTGTCTTGATCACCATCTTCCCCTGTCTGTGCACTCGGCATTTTTGCTGGTTCATTTTTTCTTATCTGCGTTGAGCTCTGCTTCAACTTCTACCTCATTATCTTCTCCACTGACCTCTGCATTCACCTTGCTCTCTTCTTCTTCACCTGACTCTTTGGTAGTGCCCTCTTTTGTTTCGTTCTCATTCTCTTCTTGATTACTGTTGCCTCTGCTACTTCTACTGCTATCGTTCTCTTTAGTCTCGTTATCTGACTGAGTCTTCTCTGGATCGTTGCCGTTTTCCGTCTTTTTCTGTTCCTCCACTGTGTCTACATCATTAGTGTGATCCGTAGTGCTTTTTTCCACCTCATTGTGGTCTTTATCTTCCTTCTCGTCTTCCACAATTTTCCCCCTTTCACCTTGAGAAGACATATTGCTTCCATCCTCAATCTCCTTACTGTCCAGGGCCTTATCACTGCTAGATCCATGCTCTTCACCATTAAACACCTCCTTATTCTTTTCTGTATCCTCCTTCTTTTCCTCTTCTTTTACCCCCTCCACTTTCTTCTCATTTTCTGCTATTTCTTCTCCTTTTCCACCTTTTTGTCCATCGATTTCTGTTTTTCCTCCTCCTCCCCCCTCTTTTTCACTGTTTGTCTCCTGGTTATTCATCTTGTTTTCATTGCTAGGTAAACCACCTCCTTCTCTGCCATTTTCAGTGGCAACCTCCTCTTTTTCTTCTGGCTTTTCAACATTCTCCTCTGTTTCATTTGTATCAGTAGCATCAAGTTTCTGTAATGCAGTATAACCAAAGAAGCAATTAATATCTCTAAATATTTAAACAGATTTACTATGTTGAATTCTTTATGTGACCTACACTGTCCTGTTGATGCTATGGTTCGTTGGTGCTATCTGCCTCTGTACACCATCACAGTAGATTTTAAATCAAATATCAAGAATCAAGAAACAATAAACAGTAATCAATTATTGCCTTACTGTAACTGTTTACGAATTACAGCCATTTTTATACATAGTTTTTAGAGGCCTGAAAGTAATTGAACAGTTAACTGACAAGCAGTTTCATTCCCTCGAAATTTCAATGTGATGTCCCAAAGACATGAAAGAAACATAGACAAAAACCTATAAGACCTATGCACTGGCCAGCTCAGCAACACCAAAAGAACCGGAAGACCATCATTTGTTGGTTAAGAAAAAGGCCTTCACGACTTCTAGACCAGTCAAGACAACTATCAAGGAGCCTACTCTAAAATCAAGAGATGCTTTCATGATGGGAAAGAGAAGGTGCAAATCAGTGGTTCCACTGAAGAATGGGAAGAACATATTAGACTTTTAGCAAATATCTAAAAGAGCCGACACAGTTCTGGAACAACGTTTTTATCTGTTCTTTGGTCAGATGAAATCAAGAAGTGGGGTTGTACTCTCTGCTCGGATTCAGCCAAAAGCTGCAAAACTGATCAGACGGCGCTTCACAGTGCAAACTGCAAAAGCAACCCAAGGGTTTGTCAAGACAAAGAAATGAGATATTTTTCAATGGCCAAGTGAGTCACCTGACCCCAAACAAATAAAGCATGTTTTTCAGTTAACTGAAAAAAAAGCAGACCCACAAACAAGCAACTACTTAATGTGGCTGGAGTAAAAACTTGCCGATGCATCTCAAGAAGGAGGAAGCACAGCATTTGGTGATGTCCACGGGTTCTAGACTTCAGGCAGTCAGTCAGGTAGACTACAGACAGACCACTACTGACTTTCATTATTAGCATTAAGAACAATTCTATTTAAAAAAGGATTGTTCAATAACTTATGAGTCTGAAAATTAGGGATTATGTATAAAAATGACTGTAGATCTATATATATAAAGAAAGAGAGAGTGAGTAGTGTATGTTTATACCGCTTCAGCTCCATTGTCTTGTAGTGTTTGGCAATCACCATTTCCTTCATCAAACTTCTGTTCCACTTCATCTAGAAAAACAGACAATTTTAGCTCTGCATGCAAAATAAGAAGCTCATTTTACAGAGAGGTATTTGATTCTGTAAAGTACAGAAAAAAACAAGTTAAAGCATGTTTTCCACTTGTGTTCCATCCTAATGTGCAATATTAAATACTGAAAAGGCTTGTTGGGGCCAGTACAACATAACGGAAAGGTAAATAAAGAGTATAAAGAGTGTCCTACTATACTGGTATAAATACAGTAGACCTAACTGGACTGGAAGTTTAAGTAGGATTTTTTTTTGTCAAAAGAGATGAATATAGTGTCACACCTGTAAAAGCTTGCCCTCAAATCTTGTCATTCTTTGGGCACAAAAGAGCCAAAGTGTTCCTTTCATGCCCACTGCTCATCTTTTCAAGACCCTGAAACCAAAATTTTCGCACTCACTGCAAATTAATTCATTTTACAAACCCAGAAAATCTGTCCCATAAATATGGGTACTTTTATCCATCCTTCAGTAGGAGACTTGTTGAAATTATTCAGCTTTTATTCAGCAGATGCTGCCAAATTTGAATAAATGCAGCACAAGAGTGACACCTGCTGGCCTAAAGGAAAAGCACCCAAGATAATTTGATGCAAGTAAACAACTTTCCCTAGATAATGGGAAGTGTGCAGGAGAGAGCCAGTAAACATTTTATAAGCTCATTTAGTGATCTAAATTTTACACTGAATAGCTAACATTGTCTTCATCTTTATTATCACCACTGCAGTAATCGTCTTAATCATCACCACAGGTATGCAAGGTAGATGGTTTTCTCCTTTAACCACTGTTTTTCTATGATACCACATTTCAAATATGATGACCCATGATAATCATCCAACAGACTAGAGGCCTGTAGAAGAAATCCTCCAGTTTCCCCCGAGGAAACAACGTTTCATCGTTCACAATATAAACAACTGTAAAGTGAGACTGGGAGTTCAGGAATTTAAATGAAGACATCGTACTACAACTCCAAACAAGCTCAGCTCAGCAAGGCAGTTCTGTTGGAGTGTGAAAATGGATATGGGGCTTTTCTATTTTCATGTGAGCATGTGCATCAAAGACCTTGGAGTAATTAACCCTAAACATAAGAGGAAGACAAGTATACGCTCTGATAAACAACATAATTACACACTTGTTTTGAAACACTGGATGAGACTGAAATTTCTAATCAGGAGTGAAAAAAAGAACAGTGCAATTAATATCTTTAATATTAGTTTTCCTTTCTACACATACCGGTTTAGGAAGAAAAATGACTCCGGTAGAGATTAGAAGAGTTTATGGAGACATTTAATGCATTTCAAATGCAAAACTGATTGAAGTTTAGCCATGGTGGGAGATGAAACGTTATGGTAATAATAACAGACCTCTTTAAGAATATATTATGGAAATCACCCCGCATTCATTAGGAGAGAGGGCCAAGCGATTGAGTGTAAGCGGTAAGCAGAGGAGGAGCTTCTATGACTCTAAACATCTTAACATGATTTAAGGATGAGGAACAGGCTCATGAAAATGCTAAATCAAATTAAATATGATATTTAGAATCTCCCCCTTCTTTCTCATTCCAGTATATCCGGAGAGTCTGGCTTTGCAAATGGTCGGACTGCTTTATGTATGTGTGTGCAACTGAGTGTAAAATGTGTCTGACTTTTTCCTTTCATAATCAGGCAAACACACACACACACTCCCTCCTCCACAAGGCATAAGCAGACAGAGCACACCCACATTTCAGATGATGTGCTGCATCCATTAGTAAGAAGTAAAACTGTATGCAACTGCAAGCAGATATAATTACTCATATAAACGACTCTTGCTGGCATTATCTTGGAAGGTAAAGTTACAGATGATTGTCGCTCCAGAGAAATGCAATAAAACACAACTCAAGATGAAGTGATAGGCTAGATAGATTGCACATGTGCACACACAAATACAGTCTGCTTTTAGCGATGCAGGATTTTTTTGCTGATCTAAATCCTGGAATGCATTGTTAAAAAGTTGCCAAAGGACATTTCATCAAATTCAAGTCTTAGCACAGTAGCAAAGCAGGTATTTTATCATTTTGCCTACCAGATGTAAGGGATTGCTGAAATCTTGTGATGTTCCTAGAAGCTATAGCGAAAAGGTTAATACAGAATTAATAAACACATGTGAGCAAGGAGATGCATTCTACAAGAATGTTTCAAAGATTTTCCACTCCTTCGGGAAGTACTTTAAAGTCCAATAAACTTCTCCACAGGACATCTCTAACCACTACTGCAAAGGAATCTGTGAGTGAGTCGTGTAATCTCTACGCTGTTCTTTTTGTTGTTCTGCAAATTATTCTGTAATTTGTGTTGGGACTTTTTTGAAAACCCATTAACCCAGGTAAAACTCCTCTTTACCTTGTTTTTTTTTTTTTTTTAACCAAATCTTCCTTACAGAAAAAGAACTACGGTGCTCTGTCTAGTATCTGTGGATACTAGACAGAGCTGATGATCGCCAGGCATAATAACCTCTGACAGGGTGACACTTGCAGTAGGTTGTAACTCAGAGCAAAACAAATCACTGCTTTACACAGTAAAGCCAGTTTCTGCTGATGCCTTATTCACAAGGGGGTCACTCTGCATGTTTGATTTAGCAAGATGCCCTTCCTGACACAACCCCCAAGGGACTCGTGTCTCCTCTCAGAATCGAGCTGAAGCGCTTTCACTTGTTAAGCGAGTGTGTAAACTACTACACTGTGGATGCACCACACTACATCACACAGTGTGTGCTTTTTTTATTTATTTGCTTGGCCTCCATGAGCTTGGTCTACTTTAGCATTAACTGTACCGCAGCTAATAAATTCTCAAGTCTTGAAATACTACTTAATGGACCTAAATCACTTTACACATCACTCCTTGTATTTCACTGGACAGTACAGTAAATTGCATATTTACACCCAGATGATTTAATCCACTCAGCACATTCCTGAGTTATAGTTGGGTGTAAAACAACATGCAGAGTGATTCGGAATGCTGCCACTCAGCAAGTGCGCTCTGGTCACTGACCAGGGTCCTGTTAAAACATGCGATGACTGTATGGCTACATGGGAGACCCAGCAGCTGGTGGTTTTATATAAATCTGAAACACAGAAAAGCTGAGCATCTTAGTGGTTGACTGGTCTAACTCTAATTCCGTGACACCATGCTAACATAACTTGATATTTATAACGCTAATGATTTGTAAATGAAGATTTGGTGACTCATATGTCACTTACTCCAAATCAAACCTAAAGACTTTACTCATAAAGACAGTTGGAATCTCCCTTCTTTGGTATTATTAGAATGGTAAGATCCACCAGTTTGGGAGCTTGACTCAGTACAACGGAC
>VUQG01003876.1:29760-46605 GCA_015106755.1 Etia nguti
ACCACTAGCCTGGCATCTGTTGCCATTGCTATTAATATTATTGTTATATAACGGAAGTGCAAATCCCTGCCATATCATTTTAAAAGATATGGTATATTGAAATGTCTTGCATTAAAAATAGACACAAGCTGTCTACGCTGTGTATTTCTTATGTATAGCCTTTTGCTTTGAGATTTGTTTCCAAGATACATCTGGGGGAAAAAATGCCATGCACATTTGCTCCAGTGAACATTTTCAATTGTGTAGAAAATTCCTCATATCTCCTTTAATGCGCAGCTCTGTGCTTAGATAGCTTTGACATTAAATCAAAGAAAACCTTTGCTTAACAATGTTGCAGCCAGACAGCCAAAGTAATATTTATAAAGGTCACAGCTTCTGTTAAATGTTTAAATAATTCATGGAGCTTTTTCTCCTGCACTGTTCTCAAAGTTGCCTGAAATCTTGCCATTGACCGTTTTCATTAAACAAAGGTTTTAATCTGAATGAATGTCTAATAAGTGCAATATGAACACATATTAAAATTTGATTTCTTTTCGTTTCTACACAACTGAAAGAAACATGGTAGCATGACCATTTTATTCCAAGTCCAAGTACTTAATGTTGTTGAGCTGTAATCATCAAATCTAAGAAAACACTGAACGCAATTCCTTTCTCTAATAATTCAAGCACTGATAGTCTTCTGTAAATTTCTTTAATTACTAATTGATTTATATCTTTTCTGATAGTTGTTCATGTTCGCTTTATCCTCTAAACTACATTATATGGACTAAAACTAGAAGAAAAGACAGAAAAACACATTTGAAAATGCACCTTTGATGCCATTTACTTGCATTCCTAAACCTCTCTTTAACAAACAATATAAACTTTAGATAACCACAAATGTCAGTTATTTACCTTTGCCTATTACAGTGTAAGTCAAAGCTGTTTCAGTCTCTCAGACTAATATTAACCCCACAAAGACTTGTGATCATATCGCAATCACTCACGCCAAGCTCTCAGAAGTGCTAAAAAAAAAAGGCAACCCTGGAAAGTAGACTAGATTAAACGTGATAGACATGAGGAACATTTGAGTCAACGAGAGTGTCACACATCACCCTAACACATCACCGTCACAGCCGGTGTTGCTGTATGTCACAGCCAAAACACTTGTTAACAGATGAATGTGGCAGATTAGTACAGCTTCCCTGCTCTTTAATCCAGTAATCCAGCATCAATGGGTCATGAAGAACCCTTTTCTGCTGTAGTGAAAAGGAGGAGATGAAAGGAATGGAAGAATCCACGAAGAACAGACAAGGATGGCCATGTTGTCGGAAATGTGACATATGAGCATAAATGCACATAAAACAGGCATGTGCGCGCGCACACACACACACACACACACACACACAAACCACACACAAACCACACACAAACCACACGTTGTAAGAACTTAGCCAATGGAAAAAAAAAAGTGGTGCCATCGTTCATCCCTCACTGCTTAGCCTCTTTTTTGACACAGGCACATGCTTTGAGATGCACACTCTCTTTGTGTACATGTCTCCTGCCTCCTAACACTGGTTTGAACCCTATTTCGCTGTGACAGGCATTATAGATACATATGCTAACAGGGCTAATTCCCCCCAGCAGAATCACATTTTATGACACCAGAGGCTGAGGTTTGATCTGGTTGGTTGGCTTGTGCAAAGGCATGCAGAGACAGGCATAAGCACACAAACACACATGCACACAAGCTCACTCAGTCATGTCCAGCAATTTTTATTTCTCTCACATTCAACTTTCAAATAATACAAAGAATGGTTTCTTCTTTTTTTTTCGCCCCCCCTTTCTTATTTAAAACTGACTTCAAATCAAAGCCCTTTTGAGAAAATGTACAGTGTACATCCTTCATAAAACTTACATAAATACAACAGAAATTCAACTGGCTTCTGCTACCTTCAAAAAGATGGAGTAAAGTACAAGAAAAGGAGGGAGCCATGCTATTCAGACATGAAGGTTCTGTGTAAAGTGGATGCCCTTGAAGTATTAATGCAAGTGCGGAAATCATGTATGTGAAATTCACCATCTCTAGATTTATATTTTCAGATAAAAGGCGTGATGAACCATGTTGAAATACTGAGGCTGCTCTATAAGTAAATAGAAGTAGAAGCAGTCCAGTAGTGTGCTGTGATAAAGCCCATTTTTAGCTAAGCCGAGGAATTTTTTTTACCCTATTTCTGAGGGTTTCAAGCTGCAAAGAATCCAGATTTTCCACAAAGTTTCCTATAGTATAAGTACAAATTGGAAAACAATGTTTGGCTTCCAGTTCTGATAATTATTTATACTGTGGCTTGCATTACATCCACTATTTATTGTATTGTGTGCCATCATTTCTTCCTAAAAAAAAGCATCCTGGATTAAAAGTATTCCACAAAGAATACAAAATAAACATCACTTTTCAGTACCACCTAACCCTTTAATTAGTGCCCCTCCACCCCCCACTAACAGTGTTAATGTAATAAGCAGGCATGTACACAGCATGTAAAAGTTCAGATAATCAGGAGAACCCTGCTCTGCCTTTGCCTTTCCTCTCTCTCCTCTTGTGCATACCTTTTTATCAGTAATTTCTTCTTGAAGTACAAGGCTCTTTTGTTGATTTTCAGAGCAGCAATTTGGCTCCAGCGAGGGGCCCAGGCAACTAAAAATCTGCTTTGATGACTCTAAATGGAGAGATTATCCAAATGAAAGGCAATTATCCAAACCCCACCCATCCCTCTACCCGTTAATATCTCTCTGAGCCTTTTTTTATTCCATCCAGTACTCATGCTTCATCATCCCTTGGTTATTCATCAAATTCACTGTTTGATTCCACCTGTTTTCCCTTTTCCTCCCTTCTCTACCTCCGTAATGTTCTACTCACTTCATCATCTTACCTTTTATTCCCTCTTCTCTCCTTCTTTATCCCCAATCACCTGTCTAAACACATCCTTTTCTCCTTTTTTGGTTACGCTTTTCTTTGTCTCCCCTTTTGGTTCTGCTGCGTTCCCCCTCTTTTCCCAGGAGAGCCATTAACTGAATTGGCCACAGAGGCCATTTAAGAAAGAGAACACTGATAAACATCCCATTTCTATTTTGAGGCTAGCAACAACTGCTAATTGCTTCCATTCAAGCTGTTTTTGAAAGAAAAAGCTAACACTGGCTAAATTGGACCAATAAGCTTAAAAGAATTATAAAGACCTAACCAACAAGCAATGTGTCTTTTTAGTTAAGTCTTTTAACCCACACATACTGGTTATGTTTCATGCCTTCACAGTATAGTCCGGGTTAATTCCCTTCATATTAAGTGTGTTCTGAACTACAAGTGAATTTTTGAATGTCTAAAATAGCATCTCTGAAATGACCAAATTGTTAATAATCCTTAATTAATGTTTCAGAGAGCAGGAAGAATGTATCGTTTAGGCTACTGGATGTTATCTACCATCACACAATATCATGCCCTGTTTTACCCAACAGATGAAAACATAACAAATATAATGAATTTAAACATATTTTATCAAAAGTGGAAATCACAAGAACATTCTGGAACTGTTGGGAGTTATTATGCCTAACCATTAAAACCTTACGTATGTGGCATTTTCACATATGCTTCCCACATTCACTGAAATGGCAGCTCAGGTGCTTTTATAATTGCATGATGCTTGATTTAAATATCCTCCTCCTTATATTTTATGCCTTGAGAAAGGAAATCCCAGAAATACGACACAACAGGTTCTGTTGCAAAAATCTCTGAGCTCGCACCTCTTCCACGCAATCTTATCACTGCATTCTCTTTGTAAATGCCAACAGTACTTTTTTTTATGCCAAAACCCAGATTGCACTGGCATAAGACATTAGTAAATTTTACCTTATATCTCTTGGCAGGCTAGGAGTACTTTGGTGAATATTGGTATATATCCAAAATCCATCTCAATTGTATAGGTCAAATTCGCCCCAAACAGCCTCAGGGTACAACAATTTATAACAATTTATACCATTTTTAAATACATCTTGTGTATTTTGGGTCACTTTATGAAAAGTTTTCAAATTTAGGTTAAAAGAATGACATGTAAGGTACGTTTCTGCTGTCAAATGTCAAAAAAAGGTTATATTTGACCCGAACAGGATGCAAGGGTTAAGCCGGATGTCTTTGTTACAGCAAGGTCAAATTCATTTCATTCATTCCAAGTTTGCTGCATGAGTTTTCACACCTCCTCTCCCTTCTCTCCGCTCTCACTCACCATTGTGTTCCCTCTAATGAAACAGCAAAGGTAAAGGTTTTACAATATACCACATAGAAACCTCTGAAATTAGTCTCAGTCTGGCTCCTAAGAACTAATAGACGGTGAGTAATGGGGACTGGTAAAGACACACACACTCAAAAACTAAACTCCATGTTGTAAACACAGTGAGTGCACTGCAGAGGGAGAATCTCTGGTTACAGGGTCACTCTGTCTCGTTTGTCTTTTTTTCCTGCTGTCATCGGCTTGCTTGTCCTTTCAGTCTCATCCTTCACCCCAAAGCCATCTATGACAAATACATTTATAATGAATAGATGCTTTTATAATCATATAATATCTTTTGTCTTGGTTCCAATGTTCCAACACATCGGAGATCTGAAGTGTGGGTTTCATGCTTTGTACTTTCCACAGCCTCTGCCAGTCTAGCAACCTTTTGGCTGTGTTCCTTTTGGCACCAGAGCGGGGTGTATTTACCTCATGCCCGGCCAGGGCAGGATTTCCCAAAGGGAAAATAACACCAAACACCTCTGTGCTGCTTACAATCACCATAAAAGGTGATATGAACACTGTGTTCCTGTTGCAAAGCCAAATATTAAAACAACACTGAATTTAACCTGCCTAAGATGATAGGCTAAAGGGACGTTGTTGTTGTTGTTGTTGTTGTTGTTGTTGTTGTTGTTGTTGTTGTTGTGTAAGCCAGTATTTGTTCATGTTTCATTTGAGAGCCAAAACAAACAAACAAACAAACAAACAAACAAACAAACAAACAAAAAGATTTAAGATGTCTTTGGGAATTAAATATACTGCTTAGAGTGACTTCAGGACCATGGACAGAGACAAAGCAGCTGCCATCACATACACTCCTTCTATGAAACCAAACAAATAAGGAAAATATTGTGTCTCACTAACATGAAAGGACTAAGACAGCATTGTACAGGTCAAACGGTGAGGACTGCATGAGAAAGTGAAATGTCCTCAAAGCCATTGAAAGATCTCTTATGTCAGATTTTGTTTTCTGAGACGTCTGTCTGTTAATGTGATTTTTGCTCAATGTCATCCAAGGGGACCAATAATGCAGTATGGTTTTCTGTGTCTGTAATATGGCATGCCATACAATCTTATACAGGTGACTTTGAGGGTGACATTACAGGCTGCAAATGCAGACATGCACATACGGACACAGAGAACACACACACACACACACACACATTCCTCAGTTCCCCTCGTTTGATGCAAAATGCCACCTCCTCTGACCACAGTCACAAATTCTCCATGCTCTTTTGGGGGTTCTGCTGTCAAATCCCATGCCAGAGAGCAAACAGGCAAAATCTATTAAGAGCCACAATATGACGTAATGTGGTTCATACCACAGAATCAGTTATAACAAGGTCAGCAGCAGTCTGCAGAAGATTTGCTTCCCTTTCACTGTAAAAACTCATAATCATAAAGACAATGGATGAATGGATAGATGGATGAATAATAATAATAATAATAATAATGAGATTAAGAGTCCCAGAGCAGTAAAACCTCCTAAACTTCTAAAAAAATGGCAGGTGCCAAACTTTCTGTAGGACATTATTATATACGTATCACAAGAAGATGACGTAATGTGTTTGTTGTAATAAAGGTTAATGTCATCATGTTAGACCTACTTTTAATATTTCATGGCAAACATTTTGCAGGGCAACAGTGCCACTGTGTGGACATTTACAAATGCAGCAGGTTACATAAGATTTCAGTGACAAAGCATTACATCATATTTTTGTGTATGTTAAACTCTCAGCAGTACATAAGCACCATTTGTGAAACATGGGATGGCAAATACTTATAGAAGAAGATTATTCTGATGTCTTCCACTTGCACACATCTACCATACTGAAAAATGAATACAGAAAGTGGTGATGATGATGACAGAATCACAGGAGCATGAGTGTTGCTAACTATTGGTTCTTGAGTATATTATTACCCATGAACTAAAGTATTTTAGTTCTTGGGTAATAATATGTTAAACACAAACTTTGATTAGATTCTTTTTGCATGATTTTTATTTACTTCACTAGCTCATTTTTATTAAAATGTGACTTTTTTGATGAAGGCGTTGAAACAAGTAAATACTACTGATTATAATTCTATGATTAAATATATATTATAAACACACTACTTATTGATATAATTCCAAATGCAAGCCAAAAAATAATATGAACAAGAAGAGATATGACATTAAACTAATTAAAGCAGCGTTTGACTGCTATATTTTTTATTCAGTGTAGTCAAAGTAACCTGTGAATATAAACCTATACTATATACAGTAGCGATGCTCTCCTTTCTTTGTCTTCAGGATGAATATGGCTCCGCTGAGCTTAATAGCCACCATGAAAACAAACAGATGTAGATATTAAAATGTCACTCCTATTCACGGTGATCTTTTTCATGTGTTTGCATTACCATTGTCAGATGCGCCGGGAGTCAAGCTCTGTCCGCTCTTCCTCTTCTTTAAGGCGAGTAGTCTGGCCTGAGAAATCTCTCTTACAATGGAGGACAGGTGTTCCTTGTTGTGGCTTGGAGGCGAGGCCTTAGGAGACTCTCCATCTCCACTGTCACTGCTCTGGACCATGGACTTACCCTGCAGAAAGTAGTAGTCAGATTTAGTTAGTAAGAAACTTCTGAAAATCATGACCAATAATAACAGTACTGTCGACTATGGAGAGAAAAAAAAAAGACTTACGTCTTGGGTTTGCTGCGTCAGTTTATCTAAAGGTGGGATTTTGAAATGAATCCTAACAGGTTTTTAGAAAAATGACTGAATATTTTTAGATTCATGATGAAATACAATTGTGCAAGTCAACTTGATGCTAAATTTAATTCAGGCTTAAAATTTAGGACTGGGGACTCCAGACCACCATGTTTTCACATCATTATTTGCTAGCCATCCCTAAATAATTAAAGCAGCACAATTATTCAGGGAAATACACACCTCCTCTCTGTGCTTTGCATGTTAAAGAATCCTGGAAAAGTTTTGTGGCTTGGATTATAATAAATAAATAAATAAATAAATAAATAAAAGCTCACTAATTATTGGAAATGGTACGTGGAGCACTGACATTTTCAGTCTGTTTTGAGAATCTGTAGATGGGTGGCAGAGAATAAGATTTCATTCTGTGAAAAAAAGAAAACACACAAAAAGTGTTGACATATATATTTGTTATTGCAAAAATGATTAATGAATAATGAGTTACATATATATGAAACTCATACATAAAGCATTGCAGTGTAATACATTTGAACATTATTAAATAACACCTGTTCTCAAACTTTGTGATATCTTGTATATTGATGTTTGTTTTTTTAGTCTGTCTATAATTAAGAAGCTCTGCCATAGTTGTGTGACGTATGTGTCTGTCATATCTCTCTTTAATCATAATCATTTAAAACAGAAAACCTTCATACAGATGGAACATGTGTGAGGATTGTAGTTTTCAAGAGAATTAAAAGCAGATATGTAGCCCTAAAGGAGTAATTAGTTGCCCCAGTGGAAAAGATCTAAACACAAACTGTACGGTTTCCAAGAAGCATCCCTGGTCGCCATAGTATTCTATTTTTAAAGTTCCACAGCTCTTCATGAATGACTCAAGACTACACATAGTGATGCATAATAACGGCGTTTATGACTCATTGCTATTCATGTGCAATTCTATTGTAAAAATGCTTGTTATTATTTTTAATGCAGGCTCAATCAAATGCAAAATTTCAAACCTAATGACATCATTTTGCAGATCTTAGATGTGTGACAGTTTGGTAAATGTCAAGTTTTCATTATTATTTTTTTTAAATCAAGCACTCAGTCGTTAGACAAAATGTTACTTTCTTTACCCTCTGACTCGCCTCGTCCCTCTGGGTTTGGTGAAGAGCAGATCACTGTAGGGAAGCTTCTTAAACTTTTCTCTTCCCACAGCCACATAAAGCTGACCGCCCTCTAGCTGATTCCCCTCAGTCACCTGTTGGCCTTCGTAGGTAAAGAGACTAGAACACACAAAGAGAATCAAAAGCCTTATTGTTTACGTCATGTGTTTGCAGCACTTTACCAAAGTCAGTCACATCTGTGTTACTGATTGCTTTCAAAATCTCCATGTGATCGTTTATTGAGCTGATTGAAAAATTAAGCATACCAACTTTTGTTGTGCTAATAGAATGTATATTTTCATATACTGTCAGAGCAGATACGCTACCAGTCAAAGGTTTGCACACACATTCTCATTTAATGGTTTTTCTTGATTTTCATGACTATTTACATTGTAGATTCTCACTGAAGCCATCAACATTATGAATGAACACATATTGAATTATGTAGTAAACAAAAAATTGTGAAATAACTCAAAACATGTTTTATATTTGAGATTCTTCAAAATCTCCACCCTTTGCTTTGATTACTGCTTTGCACACTCTTGGCATTCTCTTGATTAGCTTCATGAGGTAGTCTCCTGAAATGATTCTCCAACAGTCTTGAAGGAGTTCCCAGAGATGCTGAGCACTTGTTGGCCCTTTTGTTTTCACTCTGTGGTCCATCTCATCCCAAATCATCTCAACTGGGTTTAGGTCAGGTGACTGTGGAGGCCAGGCCATCTGAAGCAGCACTATATCACTCTCCTTCTTGGTCAAATGGCGATCACAGCATGGAGGTCTGATTGGGGTTATTGTCCTGTTGAAAAATAACTAAACTAAATGTAAACTGGATGGGATGGCATGTCGCTACAGGATGCTGTGGTAGCCATGCTGGTTCAGTGTGCCTTCAATTTTGAATAAATCCCCATCAGCGTCACCAGCAAAGTACCCCCACACCATCACCTCCTCTCCCATGCTTCACGATGGGAACCATACATGTAGAGACCTTTTCTCTATCGCACAAAGACACAGCTGGTGGAAACAAAGCTCTCAAATTTGGACTCATCAGACCATAGCACAGATTTCCACTGGTCTTATGTCCATTCCTTGTGCTTTTTGGCTGAAAACAAATCTCTTCTGCTTGTTGCTTTTCCTTAGTAGTGGTTTCTTAGCAGCAATTTGATGATAACGCCTGATTCAGTCTCCTGTGAACAGCTGATGCAGAGATGTGTCTGCTACTGGAACTCTGTGTGGCATTTTTTGGGCTCTAATCTCAGGTGCTATTAACTTGCGATTTCTGAGGCTGGTGACTCGGATGAATTTATCCTCAGCAGCAGAGGTGACTCTTGGCCTTCCTTTCCTGGGACGGTCGTCATGTGAGCCAGTTTCGTCATAGCGCTTGATGGTTTTTGCAACTGCACTTGGGGACACATTCAAAGTTTTAGCAAATTTCCAGACTGACCGACCTTCAGTTCTTAAAGTAATGATAGACTGTTGTTTCTCTTTACTTAGCTGATTGGTTCTTGCCATAATATGAATTCTAACAGTTGCCAAATAGGGCTGTCAGCTGTGTACCAACCTGACTTCTGCACAACACAACTGCTGTTCCCAGCCCCATTAAGAAGGCAAGGAATTCCACAAATGAACCCTGACAAGGCACACCTGTGAAGTCAAAATCATTTCAGGTGACTACATCATGAAGCTCATTGAGAGAAGGCCAAGGGTTTGCAGCACTGTCAACAAAGGAAAGGGTGGATACTTTCAGGAATCTAAAATATAAGACATATTTAGAGCTATTTATCAATTTTTTCTTTGCTGCATAATTCCATATATCTTCCCTCATATATCTGATGTCTTCAGTTTGTATCTACAATGTAGAAAGAAGAAAAATAAAGAAAAAACACTGAACGAGAAGGTGGGTCCAAATTTTTGACTGGTAGTGTATATTTTTACTTAAAATGCAAGTGTAGCAAATGCATTTTAAGAAAAGAAATCAAAATCCAATAATGCCAATCTATGAAATTAGGAATTCGAGAGCATAATCTGCTGTAACGGAAGCACATGTGTTGAAAGTCCGATGCTAATTACTTTATATAATAAATCATTAAGTTTGCAATCAAATGCAGTCCATATATGCAGTTTTTTGTTTTTTGAAATTGTACACCTACCTTCTAACACCCCCGAGGACTCTTAAACCCATTTTCTCTGTAATCATTTCTAGAATCTTGTCAAACTGTCCCAGTATCCTCTGGTGGACCAACAGCCTCACTGCAGAGTTCAGTATATCACCATTTGCCACCACACTATGGAAGGAAAATCCACACAGTATATAAAAAAAAAAAAAAGGCAGAACTTTGATGCAAACTGTTTCAGTTTCTGTGGTCAAGTCCAGTTTTTCTTATGCTACCTATGAAATCATCATCTACTTCTTTTCTATGTCCAAATTGGTCGTATATTTAAATTGTGTATTTAACTCAAATATTGGGACAATTTAAGAAAGATTTTCCAAAGTAAAGTTAAAAATTTGAAAAATTAAAATTCAGCTTACAATATGGTGCATGGCTCCTTGATGGGTTTCAGGAATCGAGCTGACACAATGATTCTATTTGGTCGAAATGGTTTAACCTAAACAAAGAGAAAAAAAAAAAGAAACAGTCAAAAAGGGTCAATAAGTCTATATCAAATATACAGCTGTTAATTAAATTTATCTGGAAGAAGAAACCTATTAATGCAGTTTTTAATAATGCACTAAGCTGAATGAGTAAACACTGTCTCGTTTATGTTTTGTGATAACAGGACTAAGTTAAAAGCTTGTTGGTGAATCACATTGTCCACTTGGGATCTGGAGGCTCAAAACAACAGACCTGTATAAACTTTACTAACCCTGTATCCTAAATACTGTATACAAAAGACTCATCGGGGTTAATAGCATGCAAGCTCTAGAATCAAATCTAGCAACAACAGTTTGACAGTAATTAAATCGCTTTGTAAAATCATTTTAGCCATTTTAACACACCAAAGTACAAAACAAAGAATGAGCAACATCAAAAGCTTTTACTTCTAAAGAGAAAGAAAATCCGCTATTGTCCACACTAAAATCATCTGCGATGTCCGTGACAGCAAAAGAATTAGCTCCCCTGTGATTTGAGGTTGCAGAGAGTGAGCTCTGCAGGTTTTGTCCCACAACACCTGTAACCTACTGTGACTGTGAAACTAAGACTTGCATCCTAGGGGAGAATGGGATGAGGGAGGAGTTATATTAAAAGTCTTCTGGTGTCTGCGAGTGCAACCTGGCAACTGAGGTGTGAAGGTCAGAAGTAAAATTTTAAAAATCTTAGATAAATAAAGGGCGGTACATGTTCAGTGGTATACCAGTTTTCAACAGCAAGCCAACTGCACACTGCACACTGCACACTGGCAGAAAATGCTACAACATACTACAGAGAGAGGCTTTGGAAACCACAGAAGATGATAAAACACCACAATCAAACATCCTGAAATCTGCTGTTTGTTAGAGAATGTAATTGTTTGTGTTATTTTTATTTTTTTTTTTTTTTTCTATTTATTTGTTTATCAGTATGTGATCTGTCATTCTATAGTGGGCAAAAGGTCCCCACAGCTCGTTTTAGTGTCCTTGTACACAGTCCACTTGGCATCAAAAAAACAAAGGAAACTCCTTGTTCTTTCAGTGCATCATTTAAATGAAACCTCTGCCACATCACACACCTACTCGGTTATATCTTGAGTGTGCACTCAGTGAAGTAAACAACAATTAACAAGGTCATCTATAATGAAAGTTCTTGCAGCGGGTGATGAGACAATCAAGAGCACGTTCTCTTTGAACGATAAACATGTTACAGTCAAGAGGAGCAGATGACGACAGCTAGTGTCTTTAAAGTTGTGGTCATAAGTTACAAAAAATAAATTATAATAATTTTAAAAATGGGCTGCACACTTTTCAGAATACCCTGACAAAATTTGGAGTGCCCCATTATTTTCTCTGACAGCAATTAGCATGTCAAATTCTGCACATCTTTGTTTTCTGACATCTTGTCCATAATGTAAATGAAGTCAGCAAAATTTGGTATTTTGGGTTCTACTGGACCGTTCTGTGCTTTCGCCAGGATACATTTTATATTATTATTATTATTATTTTTTAAAGGAGGTCATGAACCTGTGGGCTACCTGACTTTGAGCAGCACTTGCTTTGGCTCTGACTTCATAGATGCATTAAAGATGTATTAAAAGGAGGGATGATTATGATCCATAAATCAATAATGCATGGAAACTGAGACGACAACACAGTGATTCCTCACAGAGAACAATTAGAGGGGGAATGCTAAACATAACACCTTTCTTCAAGGATCTTCATAAAATCTTTACACTGTGGGTGTTCCCAAATGTATCTTTCATTTTGAGGCAGTTTTGGATGTTAAAAACTGGACATAACAGGTTTGTAGTTGAAATGTACACACTGAAATGTCTGAAATTAAATCTAATGGAACCCATGGACTTGATGTAGTTAGAGAGCATTTGAGGAGTCTACCTGGATTACTGGAACTGTAAATTATAAAAAACATCTCTTCCATCTCTGCTAATTGTTAGTATGAAGCCAGCTATAAAAAATTCCTGGGAATTCCAGGCTGTTAACACTGTTGCACTTACTGACTTTTGAAGGCCTTTTGCCGTACCTGCATTGGAAGGGTCTGCATCATTTTCTTCTTCCTGGAGCCAATCTGTAGATAACTAAAAACAAGAGATAAGGTAAAGTAAAAGCTATTTTTCCTCTTCTGTAAGGTATTCTGCACCCCACAAATGCAGAATAACGTTTTTCAGCAGTTAGAGATGAGAATGTGCTAATGTGCTATACTATGGTACAGCTGTATCAACAGTTAAACAGCTCCAATTTAGCCACTTGTCTCATAAAGTCAAATACCAAAGGTGCAGCTTTTTACTGCACAAAATGTAATATGTTGTTATACAGAGAGCATTATTTTCAATTTTCCCTGCATCATCATAACTGATATTCCAAACATTTTTATCTGAATATTTAAAGAAAAACAATCTGTATGCACTTTCTCTGGTTTTTACTGTAAAAATAAAGGAGGATGGAGACAGTATGCAATCTTTTTTGCATCTGGGATACATTAACTTCCCCTCTGCTGCTTCTCCATTGCATTCTACGAATAAGTGGCTGCTCAAATCTCATTACCTGCTGCATGAGGCCACTTATTTTTAGGCTAGGGCAGAGTACACTTCTCTACAGTGCTGATCTCATTTATCACTGCCGTGAGTCAGCACTGGTGCCAAACTTTAAAGCCATGACTCAGTTCCGTCTCTGACAATTGGCTCGATTTGCGTAGATATATTTGTTAATGTCAGCTACAATGATTATGAAACAGTAGGAATATTTCAAAAGAAATTTGCATGATTCTCGATTAACAATGATTGCTAATGGCCAGCTTTCCCTCTTGAATGCATCAGCAACTGGTAGATGGTTTATTCCTGGTCATGTACAGCTGTATGCATCTAATGCTTATAGACGTCTGTATAATGACACAGTGTGAAAGCCTTATAAAAGTAGGCTAGCTTATTTGCCTAAACCACAATTTATGCTTACTCTAGCTTTTTGAATTTTTCCCTCCCAGCAGCGACGTACTGCTCCCCGCTCCTCAGGCTCTCCAAGGTGTCAACTTTATGACCTCCTCTCGGTGTGTAAATGTTTCTCACGGCTCCAAACGGGGCTTGTATGCCGCCCGTCACCTCTCTTAGCAAGGTTTCAAAGTTGCACACCCTCTTATGGTTTATCACTATCCGGCGAGCCTCGTAGTAGGGATCGCCGTTTCGAAACATGAAAACGTTCTTCACCACGGGTTGAGAGAGAAAGTTTGGCTTCTCCGAACTCATCTTTGTGCGTAAAAGCGGGCGGAGAGAAAAAACAAGTTACAACAAACTCACGGTTCAGAGGTGCAGGCCATTATAACCTCATTAGAGCTTTTCCATTCTCGTCAAATGTTCTGGATTGAGTAAAAATGGGTAGTGGAGACACAAGCTGCTGCACGCAAATCTTCGGCCAGCAGACTGGACAGAGAAAAATCCAGAGAAGGAAAAAAAAATGCTTTCTGCACTTAAGAAGGTTGCTGATTAAAAGTATGATGGAGCGTATAAAAGCGCTGATGTTTTCCTGCGTTACAAATGTCAGCTCTCTGCAGAATCCTTCTCCTCTGCGCAGGAAAAGGTGTGGAGTAACCGCCACAGCGTGTGCACCGCTATAAACCGCAGGTGATGGTAAAAAAGCCCAGCGAGTCTGAGTAGTTTCCTACTCTATGTAGACTGGGTATCATGGGAGCTCAACTGTTGGGATGTATCTATGGGAACAAGCCGTCGTCCCCTGGCCGATTAGAAGGGACCTTGCACAGCCATAATCGTCAGGTAGTCAATCATTAGCTGATGAGACGGAGACCTAAGTGTTCAAATGCGCCCCATCAGTGTGTGGGGTAAGGTAACAGCATATGCCCAAAGAGGTCCGTGATCAGAGAAAAATAATAATAAAAAAAAAACAATTTGTAACCAAATGCTCCTGGTGGGCAGGTGAGAACGTTAATGAGGCACCATGAGACCAGGTCGAAACCGGGTTGCTGGTGACATCCTGAAAGCGGGACGAAAAACATGTTTGTCTTGTGAACTGTAATTATTCTGCAAACGCAGCACCTAGATATGTGTACCTTATGTACTTTTGCTCAAAAGGGAAATGCCAACGGTATTCACACAAGTCAAAAGCCCCTGATTCATTTTAATTAATGCATGCAAGGTTTCCATTAGAACCAATACTAATACTAATAATGATGCTACTACTAATAATAATACTAAGAAGAAGAAGAAGAAGAAGACGAACGACAACTACTAATGTCTGTGGTTGATTTCTGTGAAGTTTTAAGCTTTCCACCTCATTGTTATAATCTTGCTTAGCAATCCGCTTGTTAGAGGTCAGTCAGATAATTCAGAGCAAAAGTTCTACACAAGTAAATATAATAAATATAACTAAATGTAATAAATATAGCCACTGTGGTGTACTTTTTTGGAGCCATTTTGGTGACATTAGAGGTGAGCGTTTGTAAGTGTGTGCATTACCCTAGAAGATGATGTATAAAGTGTAATTCATTTACAAAGAGAGTTCACGCCTGGGCCAATAATAGCTTACATTATTATGATTATGATCCGAATACTGAAATTTGAAGTGGACCAAAAATCACCAAGTTTTGAATCATATTTTTAAAAACTCCATAGTAGACAGGATATGAAGTCAGTTATATTAAAATGGGTTCGGTTCTGTAGTTGAACTCTTCATAATGAGTAAGCTCTGTAGTCTTTTCTTTTTGTTTTTTTGACAACCGAACTGTATATAAAAGTAACCTTGTATTGATTTGTATTGATGGGCTACATATAGTGTCATGTAGTGCCCCTTTTCAACCGGTAGAGGGCAGTGGACACCAAATAACAGATCATAACCACACACCTGCAAGATAAGACGCAGGAAAGTATTTTTATGCAATAAAAAGAAATTCGTGTACTTATCCATTCAGTGAATGTTGCTTCTGTTGATTCTGTGATTTCATAGTAGTACAACAGTATCGTGCATGAAAACGTGATGCATTTAGCAATACTCTTATAACATAAGAAGTTATAGAGTATTGTTTGAAATGTACAATTAACTACAGGCACTGACTGCTTTGTTTATTTGTTTTCTGTATGCTACGGATTCATTTATTCTTTGAACATAAAAGATCTCCAGTTTGAGACCGGGAGGAGATGAAAACCCAGCCTCGGGTGGTACCAGCTAGTATACTCCTAATGCTGGTTCCAAGGCTACATGAATGAGAGGGCTGCATCAGGAAATAACAAACCTTTGGAAATAAGGGAGCAGCTAAAAGTACCTCTTCTTTTTAATTTAGAAAAATGATTATGTTCCTAGCATATTTTTTTAAAAAGGGAGGTTTATTCAAGACTTTCAGTGCACAAGGTCTATACAGTTTTTGGTTAAAGTGACTGGAAAGTTGCTGATTGTGTATATCCCATTAGACACAATATCAAGAATACGCCCAAATAACATAAGCACAGTCCACATCAAAACAAAAAAAAATCAATTTTCATCCACCTTTCCTTGTGTATATGTATGTCTTTTTTCAATCTCAACATCAGTGGCAAGACATGAAATTATACATAATTGCTGTTGTTTATCGGATGTGATAATGGCACCTTTTAAACCCTATCCCTGCACAGCCAAAATTGCTTTGCAATTGCCCTTGCTTGACAACATTTGGAAAAACTTGATGGCAAATATCTGTCATTGCCTGATAACACTAGCGAGAAACCGAGGTAGGGTGGCATCATGAAAACATAGAAATTCAGGTATATTAAGGATGTACTTCCATATCAAATAAAACGTAAATGTACAGAAGTGCTTGTTTGTTGTTAAAACCTTAAATAGACTGGCTAAAAAGGATCAGTAGAGATAGCAGTTGAAACAAAAACAGTAAAGTGCTGTAACTAAGAAAAATGTGTGCTTTTATTTTGTAAACCTGGCACCATATGAAATCCTAATAAACTGATAAATAAGTGAAGGCTTTTATTTTTGAAAATCTGAACAATTTCTGAGAATAACCTTTCATTTTTTAAAGTTAACTGAAGTTTTTTTTTTTTTTTTTTTTTTTTA
>VUQG01003876.1:46625-73857 GCA_015106755.1 Etia nguti
GGAGAGAATTCTGAGCATCAAATTCATTTTCTAAAATTACCTAGGAGCATTTAGTTTGGAAATTTCACAGCATTGGGACTTCTTATAACTTGCCTGGGGGTTTTATTTTGAAAATCTGACTTTGCTGTGGTCAACAGTATAACTTCATGTATGAACTGAAATCTTAATAAAAAAAACTGAATACAATGACTTGCAAGTCCCATACACCCATATTTTCTTCACGATAAAATATAGAAAACATATCATATGTTTTAAGTCATTCGGGGGGGAAATTAGCTCATTTTGAATGGCAGAAACACATCTTAAAAAAGATGGGACCATGTTCACCACTGTGTAACATCCCCCCTCCTTTTACAACAGTCCATAAAGGTCCAGTGACTTAAGAGACCTTGACAGACGATAAAGAGACTAGCTACTCAACAGTTCTGGGTATTCTTGGTCTATTTTATTTATTTATTTATTTTTTTGGTTCATGATGACACAAATATTTTGAGTTGGTGGAAGGTCTGGACTGCAGGCAGGCCTGGACTCTCCTACTACAAAACCAAACAGTTTTAATAGCTGTTTAATATGCAGTTTAGCATCGTCTCACTGAAATACACAAGGCCTTCCCTGAAAAAGATGCCTGGATTTAGAATTGTCCTCCTTTAAACAACTGGCGGCTTTTATTTTGAAAACCTGACACATCTGTTCCCCACTGTTAGTAACTGTCAGGGTCTGGAACTGTTGTCTATTGTGGTTCAGGGTTACTGTGGGTGTAATATTCAGTATTTGCAGTATTTGCTAATTGCTACGTTTTACTTATCATTGGAGCTGTAACACATTTCTTAGACCAGTTTGACTGTAAGTGTTACCAATTACTTTGAAAAGGGAATGGTAGCTTCATTGTAAAAAGAACGTACATCCTCTGTAAAGTCTATGGTTTTATCAGGACATGATTAAAATAAACAAACATTTAGTCCTTACTTAAAATTAGATAAAATCAAAATGAACAATATCATACAAAACATTGATGGCAAGCCATTATTTACTTAATAAATATGTAATAGACTCTGATGCGGTTCCACAAGGTTCTGCGTCACACCCTGTGTCTACATCTGTGTCTGAGGTTCAGACCAGAGAGGAACCCCATTCTCAAATGCCATCATTTTTTTGATGTTCAGATGAGATGGTCTTTTCCATCCTAACAGAAATCAGAGAGATGAACCTACATGACATTCTGGTCACCAACACTGCAAACTTTGCACTGCATCAGAGCCTGTACTTTTTCACTTCACTTGAATCAGCACTTCAACTTTTATTGGAGTATTTTTTGACACCAGTATCTGTGCTTCTACTTAAGTAAAGAACATCAACAACTTTTGCCACTTCTGTCTACTACTCAGTCACTGACAGTGGTTCAGCATGCCTTAAATACTCTGGAAAACTGAGGAAGAATCAGGAAGAATATATACGTGTACATTATGAGATGGTTAGCACGAGGGTCTGTACAGACCTCTTTTTGCCCTTCAGGTCCATATCGCCTGCATTGCCCTTAAGACAATATGGACCTGCCGATACAGATGGTGCACTAACCTCACTCTAAGGGTGGGTTCTAAAGCACCTAAATAACTGCTCTGACTGGAGGTGTGGCTGAATCATTTGCCACCTGGGCTCAGTTACTACACCTGTTTCCCATCTTCAAATTACCGCTGTGGATTTGAGGACCAGTTCTTACCTCAATTTGGCTGTCATACCTGCTAGTTGTCATTAACAGCCTTCTGTTCCCCTAGATAGATGGCAATGTCATGAATATATAGTACCAGTACCCACTTGTATTTTTAGATTTTATTATTATTATTATTATTATTATTATTATTATTATTATTATTTTGAGCTCATTTTATCCAGCTATAACGTGTAGAAGTTATTTAATACCAGTGACAGTGCTATTGATCACTACCTTCTTATGGACAGCAATGGATGATGATCTAGTTTCTTCATGAGCAAAAGCTGTTTGGTGCAATTTTGAGGGCTGTGGTGAAATCGCTTAACAAACAGGACTTCTCTACATGCCTGAGAAAATAACCTTGAAGGCAAGCTAGCCAAATTTAAATATTTAAAGACAAATATTTTGATTCCCAGAACTTCTTCATTATGCCCAGTGTCCCATACGTATTTATATATACAGTCACGGGAAAAATAAAGTATACCCCGTGTCGGTCCTAAGATTTTACATATCAGGACATCATAAAAAGATCATCTGTCCTTTAGCAGGTTCTAAAATTACGTAATAACAATACATAACAATGGGATCATTTATTTAACAAAAACTAAGCCAAAATGCAAAATTATTGCATGAAAAACTAAGCACACCCTTTCTGCTGTGTACTGCTGTTAATCTATTTCATCATTTAAATAAATTTAATAATTTTAAAACATGCTAAGCTTTGATAAAACTGCAATATATGATGCCTTGGAAATGAAGACAGATGCACTGATCACTGAATGAAACCGTTAATTCAAAACAACAACATTTGGGAATCATTAACAAATGCAGAATGTAGAATGTTACATTTGTGCTTTTCATCATTAGTGCACATCAACTAGCAAACAGTAAGTAACTTAGTGAAGTCTAACTAACATTGAATTTACAGTGAATTAATAATCTTTTCATTCTGAATGACAAATCAACCATTACAGTGTCATTTAATAACCAGGAAGTTAAACTTTTGATCTCTTTTGAGAGAGCGTGCTTTCTAATCATCAGTCGTACCCAAATGTTTGTCTTTGTGGATAAGGAATATTATGTTTCCATGGACTGCCTCTGAAACCATTTGTCTAAAGCACTTGTTACTGTAATGAACACCACAGAGTCTGGGTCACGCTGACCAATCTTGAAAGAGCTCAATTATCGGTGCTTTTCACAACATGCGGGCTGTGTTTAGGTTTTTCAGTTTAGTGGTTATCTGTTTAGTCAGAATAAATCACTTGAACACAGACATGTCTGGAGGGTAGATGGCTAAAATGTCTCTTTTGGAATACCGAACACAACATTATGAGGGATCAATAAACTTTCTGGTTTTCGTGCACAAAATTGTTCGATTGGAATCCTGACATTTCTGCTCCTAATGATCATACCAGATTACATCATTTCATTTATTAAAGTAATAGCTTCACTGATCAGCAGTTACTTAAAAAATATCTAATTTATATAGGTGCTAATTTCTATAAAGCCATCACAGTGCCAGAAAGAAAGGAAAAGAAAGTATTATTATTGTTGTTGTTGTTGTTGTTGCTGTTGTTTAAAAGAGAAAACAATGAGGTATATTTAAATTGAATTAATTATACTTTATTTGACAGTACAAAACAAAATTATACAGTTGTAAACACCACAAGGCACAGTACAGCAGCACAGGCATACAATTTGGGACATAGTGTTACATGAACCATAAGGAGTGATAACAAGTCCTTATTGACCTGTTTGGGAAGGATTACTTGTTTTCTGATTAAACAGAAAGAGTTTGCAAGAGGAAGAAAATGTATGTAAATCTTTTATGGATATATGTGTGTTTGTGTGTTTGCGGTTAGTTGTTTAATATCATACAGTACAATACAAGGCTCTCTACATTACATTTACTTACACAGATATATGAGTTTGTTACATTACACACTATTTATTTGCAGTTCAATAAAAAGCAGCTTTCAAACAGTCTTGAAATACTGAATAAGACTGTGTAAACTGTCAAATTAAAGCTTTATGCTTTCTGGAGGAAACGTGACAGTCATTGTCGCCAAATCACAACCTGAAACTTTTGAGGAAGGGGTGGAGACACGATTTGTTACAATGTGTGAAGAGTTCATGATCTTCTAAGACGAGCTGTCTACAGTTTAAAAGAAAGTACGTCCCTTGTTAAAATATTCTCATTAGATGACGAGATATCTGAATTTTTTTTTAACTCACTGTGCTCTTTGGTCGATTAAATCAGCAGCGTGGCTAATGCTTTTTTTGTTCTTTTAAACTTTAGAACTGGTGTTGAGCTCATGTGACTCCAGGGCAGCTGTAATAAATGACAATTTCATTTTCAGCGTATTTTGTGATTTTTAACTTAAAGAATAACGTTGTGATGAGAAGTGTATAGTTTTTGGTCCTTTATGTTCGTGAATGAGCTCAGAGCAAAAGCTCATTTTTACTCTGATGTCATTTTAGTTTAATGAAATATTGGAATTGGAATTAAAGGAAAGACCTAGTGAAATATGTTCTGCAGGAATCCTAACTTCATAACAGTCTTTTAACAGAAACAGCAAACAGATATATAGCGACATTAACATAATATGGACTGGGATTCAGTAAAACTTTGAGCGCTCAGCATTTCAATTATTTCTGACCGCTAAATATTTGAAGATTTTTCACCCAGAACAATAACAACAATAAAAACATAAAAGTAATGAAAATAAAGGCCACATGCTGTTTGAACTTTATCAGCTAACTGAAAATGAAACAAACCAACATAAGTAAAATGTGATATTGTTGTGTGTAGCACCTCAACATCTTCCACAGTTGTCATGTTGACAAATATCCATGCACATTAAAACATACTGCATTCATTTTCTTGGAGCTTTCATTGGTCGTTACTGTGAATGGCTAATGCAAAAAAATCCAAGAACATTTCTCACACTGATACTGAGCAAGCTGCATTCAGGGACTTTTGCATTTATGGAAAGGAGCAGACTGAACACCACATGAACTGTTTAACTGAATCCCATTCACTAGCAGTAATTAAATGGTGGAGATGTCCAATGCACAGCTTCACACAAAATTAAAGAACACTACGATTTCAGTGTGTGTGTGTGTTTTTTTTCTTGGCACTTTTAAACTTCCCACCACCATTATCATTGTTTTTAAATAAACTGCTCTCCTCTTCTTTGTTCCTTGGACATTTACTGTGCTTGCATTCACTCAGTGTCTATGCAGTCATCCCCTCTTTTTCTCTCTCGCGCACTCTCTCTTGATCTCTCTCTCTCTTTCCCGCTCTCTCTGTCGCCCTCAGACCACCAACCAGTGATGCAACTGTGGGGGGGAGGGGGTGCAATACGTCAAAGAAATAAATCACAGCACTGTGCTCCCGTACAAATTACCATAAAGTATGATCAAATAAACTCTTACAGTGAACTGCCGGACCTCCCCGTTGTCTACCAGATGATGCTCTGTCTCTGGGGTGATGGCATAAGCCAATCTCTGTTCAAAGGAAAAGAGTAATTAACTCTTGTCAAACACTGTACTTAATTGATAATAAAAGAGCTCCATCGTGACAAAGGCAGCTAAAGATGGAAGATTAGTATGGATAAGAATCATCTGAAAAGATTTTGGAGCTTATAGACTTACATCGCAAAACTTTCCAGGCAGTGTGCACAGTTTGTAGATGGCGTAGAGAGGCACCATGGTCATTGAGGACATGGCCAGACACCACCCAAGCATGTTAGCCCATGCAGGAAACATGTAGGAGCCATAGTTTGGAGGGTTAAATGTGGCAAAGCTCACCACAACCATGAACTATGGGAAAGAGATTTATGAACACACAAGACCTGAAAAACTACTGATTAAAAGTAGGTAAGATTACTGCAAGACAACACTTGTGGCTGATATAAAAATGGAAAGCATAGTAGGAAATGAGCTGAATCATTCATTCCCATGATGAGTGAATCACATGCCTTAGCCACCCTAGGAAAGATGAGAGACTAGGGAATAATAATATCCAGTGAAGTGGTTTCCTTTGTGTACGTTTTTGGAAGAAAGTGCTGTAGTAACAGCGTTTTGCTTCTGACATTAAGTCGTGTGAGTGTACTGCTATATATGATACTGTGAGAAAAAAGGATGTGAAGAATCTGATTTATGTTCAGTGTGAATGTGAATTAAAAGCTAAGCAGTGAGTTAATGATATGGGGGTTGAATAGCTACTTTATTCATTCAGCAGGTCAGTTGATTTTTTTCATTTTACTGCAAAATTAAACATGATTTTTTTCCCTTTTGCATTTTATTTCTGGTATTGAGGTCAGATTTTGTCTGTGGAAAACTAAATTCTCTGTTTAAAAGTCTGATGTACTTAACATATGACAAAAAAAAAAAATCAAACTTTGTGTGGTTATCAACATAAAAAAAAAACACTCACTGATGAGAGGAGAATCAGATCAAACATACAGTCTAAGTTTTGTGCATCTTTGATTTTGCATTTTTTAACTTTCACTTGCTGGGGTTAGTATGACTCACCAGGAGGAAGCAGGGACTGACAAACTTCCAGCACAGCCTCCAGTACCTGCCTGGTCGGTGGCCAATCATCTCCTCAATGTCATCACTGAAACGGTCCACTCCTAAAACACAAATACTCAATGTTACCATGACATGGTTAAAACAAAAAAGCACAGTTACAGTACTGTGTATTAGCTTGGAGCATGAGAAGAACAATCTCTCTGTCTTTCTCTCTGCACAATTCCAAGAGAAATTATGGTATGAGCATTATCAAAGCAGGGGGTGCGTTTATGCGCCATATATATATATACATTTAAATTCAAAGTTAAGTCTAATACAAAAACCAGAGGTTATCAGGTATCAGTAAAAATAGCAAAAAATACAGCATACCATTAAACTATTTGCATTAACCAACGTCATTCTGCAAAGCTAACCATAATGAGCTGCTGCACCATTTTTCACCTTTGTCATGATTTTGCTTCTCTCATTCCCCGGCTGCATTTTGCCTTTGTGCCTTCCTGTCCTGAAGGCATCTCTCACTGCAGAGGAATAGATCCGGAACGACTGCCAGGTATTCAGCACTGCTAAATGTACTTATGCAGTGGAGTGCAGATCAAAAGACCACAGTGGCCGGGGTCAAGCATTCCTGTCAGCAGTTATGAGTATTGGGGGAAAAAGAGCCAGAAAAAAGGCCCCCTAAGGCCTTAGGCTTGATTTATCTGACTTGCCAAGGTCAGGACCCACCAAAGTGGGGCAATATGCTGACCTCATTGCCTGGGGCCTGCTTAGTATTTAGTCCTTTATGCACCTCTTCATAGTCATACTTATTAGACATTAGAGAAGAAACTCAGTCTCTGACCTTTAAATTGTTTTTCCGTCTGCTGGTGTTTCCGAATAAGGGCCTAGAATTTCCACTCAATTACTGTTATTTTTTTTTAATTTTCTTGTTTTTCTTTTAAGCTTTTATTGCTGTAGGTGAAAATCCATGAAAAAAATCAAACACGCATAGGCCGACCCCTTCCTTCTGGGGGGGAAAACCCAGATGGCTATCATTACTGCAATTATCTACAGAACCACAAGAGGTCACTAAAGAGCACACTGGGGTCTATTCAGTTTCTTTATTTTCTTCCTCTCTCTGATGTCATTCACAAATGATTTAATTTGTTATTGACAAAAACTATGTTAAATGAAGTATCTTAAGAATCTGGTCATGTGGCCAGAGTTTGACTCACACACAAGCGCCTGCAATCTAGATATCAGGCAGCTGATTCCTGCCCGTTCCCAAGATACAATTTTCTTCATATAGTTTTTCATCACTGCTGAGTGAGCAAAAATGTTCACACTGGCAACGGTTAGATTTTGGCTCCATCTTGCAAGCACCACAGGTACTGTATATGCTTGTCGCTTGGGTAGAGATTTGGTCACAGAGTGAAGTGGCCAAAACTATTAGTAGGAATGGATCGTCTGGCAGCAGTATTCTTACATCTAATAGAAATACGTTGCATTGAGGCACAGAGGACCTATGCGAACAGATTTCTCATCAAACCCCTAATAAAGCATCAGCTTTGTTGGCCATGAAAAAAAAAATCATCCCCCTGTCTCTTTTCTTCAGTCCATCTTTCTCACCATAGAACCACGCTATGCCAATGGCTTCAATAAGCACTCCAAACAGAATCGATGTTCCTGCTGCAAAGTGGTCCAGCAGAGTAAACACATACATCCCTCCCTGGAGAAGAAGAGGACAGAGGAGCGAAAGAAAATAGTGCCTGTAAGTTTTCTATTGTTACCTTGTTTTTAGACAGTCTTACAGATATTATGTCTGTACGTATGCAATCACTAGTGTTTAACCACAGCACAACGATAAATTATAACTAGCACACTAACATGATGTGCATGCCATTAACCACAGACTCCCCACTAAGAGACTTACATTTGTAACACAGAAGAGGGATATGAGAAAAGTGGCAACAACAATAAAGAGGGTGAACAGCTCTCTGTGCTTGTGGAGGAATTTGAATTCGTCAATTAGCCCTGTGATCACCGATTCCATGCCACCCATCTACAACAAAAAACACAGCAGTTAGAAAGAAAGAACAAGTCAGTCCTAAGCTGCTGAGTCACTGAAGATGCCTGTCGTTGTTTGGATGGTTACTGCTCCTAGACTATATATTTGAAAGGAATGAAAAACAGTCATTTGGCACAGAAAAGGTATGTTATTTGGTTGACCAAAGGGATGTAACTGTGAGTGTCTGTGTGGATACTCACTGCACTGTCAATGCCCAGAGTCAACAGCATGATGAAGAAGATAACTGCCCAAATTGATGATCCGGGTAGTGTTGCAATGGCTTCGGGGTAAATGACAAACACTAATCCAGCACCTAAAAGAGCACAAAAACCATGAAAAAAAGAGTAAAGGTGAACAGCAGCGTAAAACAAAATGTAGTGAACAAACCATTTCCCTTTGTAGCAAATATAAAATAAGATGCTAAAAGTAAAAGAGGAGGTAGAACAAAAATGCATGTTGTGGATTAGCCAAAATCAGCAGCCTATAGCCTTCCCATCTGACATGGAAATAAAAGTTTTATGAGATTTTAAACTCAAAATTAAATGTACAGTTTACAACGCTTCGCGTAATCAATAATAAATAATCATACCGTCTCTTGCAACTTTGTCTAGAGCCACGTTGTGCTTTTGAGACATGTACCCAAGGAAGGAGAAAACCACAAAGCCAGAGAAGAAACTTGTTAAAGAGTTGATGGAGCTGGTAATGATGGCGTCCCTGGATCAATAAAAGAAGGCGGAAACACGATAGTCCAGAATAAGAATTTAAAACACTTTGTCAATATGTCATCAGCCAGCACACAGTCAATATCTACATAACTGACCAGACCAGTTGTGAGTCAGGGATGTACTTTTTTTTTATTTTTATGTACAGGCTTGACATCTGCAATGAGTCTGGGAAGTGAAACAGCTGTTATAGATTGCTCTGTCAGATTTTCAGTATCTTACATCATGTGACAGACTGGTGAGTTGTTCTTTCCATAAAAAAAACAAAACAAAAAAACAACATTAACAAAACGGTAATAACCTTCTTAAGGTTAAATGGTACGTGAAAAGTGAGTTCATGCTGGAATCCTCGAGGTGTTAGTTATCAGAAGCATTTTTTTTAAAGGGCAAAAAGGGGGAGATAAAAGCCACCTGTGGGACACAGATGATTTTCAAAGAGTGCAACAGTTTTGATTGGTGTAACATCTAAAGTAGTCTGCTGCGCAGCATGGCGTCAAAGACATAGAGGGTTTCAAGGAGCTTCAAAGGTTATTGTAATTCCCCTGCTTATGTTGCATGTGTGCCTGCAGAATCAGCTTCCCCACCTCTGTGTGCCTCCGTGAATTCCCACCTGCCTCTCTCCGTGTATCCATACCTGTAACAGTTGTTGCTGAATTTGTTGTAGCTGGAAAAGGCAATTAGCACACCAAACCCCACTCCCAGCGAGAAACAGATCTGCGTTGCTGCCTCAATCCAGACCTGGGAAGAGAAAGAACAAGCGCACTTGTGTGAAGCGGCAAACAAAAGGCACAGGAGAGGAAAAAAGCCATTATTAGAGATAATTGCAGGAAACTCATTCAACAGCAGCAGATGAAAGACGCTTGTGAATACGGGGGGTAATTTTGCAAATTACTGCTCCATGCATCTATCTAATCTAATTCCCCAATTGCTCTCGTGCATCTCTCAATCTCTGTCCTTCTTGCTTTCGCTATCATAACTGAATCCTTTAGTCATGCATGTGTATTTATTGGGACCCTCAACATGTAGTGTTAAGCTAAATTAGATATTTATATTGTGATAGGAAGTTTCATGGATGAGAAAAATATTTGAAATGAGTGACACAAGTACTTTTCTCAAATCTTTATTGCCTCGAGGAAAGTAAGCAATTAAAACAATGCCGTGTTTACTTGCACTGAAATAATTCCACATTCAGGCTTTTGGCACATAAAATTAAAAGGTTAATTTAACAGTGGACATATAGGATGGCAATAGTAGAGTCTGATGCTCGTGTTATGCTTCTTGTTTGTAAAGCAAATAAAATTTTATTATGCTTTTTTTCCCTGTTATCACCGTTTGAGGTTCTCTTGCTCCATGGACTTGAGCTCAGAATTTTATTTGTCAACATTTTTTTTAGTGTGAGCAGGTCTGTTGTCTAATTCACTCTTTATGGGACCATAATTAAACTAAACTAGACTAAACTAAAATAGAGAGTCAGACTTCCTTTTATTGAAGGCCACTTCCATCTTTTATATACAGCCTGTATTTTCTACCCTTTTTTTCCTGAGTTCATTGTTGTTGTTTTTTTGGTTATTTATCTCAGAAAATCTATAACTATGCCAGCAAATCTACAGCTATCAAATACTTTCTCGGATTACGTTATATCTCATTTTGAGTTGATAAGAATATCATTCATCAAGATTTTTGATGATGCTTTTTAATTTTTAATTTTGTAGCTTCTAGGACTTTAAATGCTGATTTATCAGCGTTGGTTGTTGCAGTATGTGTTGGTTTTGACCCATACACTGGATTTGTATTGGATGTCAAGCAACATGTACAGGTTACAATTCCCTGCCATGATAAATCCTGTTAAGCACATTAGCACGATATGTTAAACAAAATAGTCGTAGTTGTGCATTCTTACTTTTTTAGTAGTATTGGAGTCTCTTTACATGCAAGTGTTAATATTAGATACAGGAAATACAAGTGAAAATGTAAATAAAGCCACAGTATTTCCCCTCATGCTATGTCTTCTTCTTGTGGAACACTGTCACTCTCACTTCACTTGTGTCCCCTCTTTCTTCTTTGGTGCTCACCTTGGCGTCACAGAGTCTTAGGAAGTCCACGGAGAGGTAGGCCTTAATGCCATCAATGGCTCCAGGCAGGGTGACTCCGCGGAGCAGCAGCACAGTCAAGACCACATAGGGCATGGTGGCTGTGATCCACACAACCTGAAAGAGTCACACAAGGTACACCCAGACACACAAACACACACAAGATACACACAAAAAAAAGATACATGCATGCAGAACAATCATGCATTTAAGAATGGTGCTGCATTTGACTGCTACGCCGTTAAAGTCACTGTGCGCCATGACTCCCTTAAATATTTATTTTTTCAAATATAACAGTAATTAATGTCTGATATCTTATGTGTTACCTTGCCAGAAGTCTTGACTCCCTTCCAGAGACTGAAGTAGAGGAGAACAATAACCACAGCTAGACAGGAAGTCAGCTGCCAACGTGGACGACCCAGGTCATCAATGCCGTTACTGTCCTGAATATGGAGTACTGCCCTTCTGAGAAAGGAGAACATTCAAGCAAGAGGCATGGTGACTCCTAAATCACCATTTAGTGTACACTGACTGTCTTGTATGTATCAGCACATTCTCATTTAGAAAGACTTCACTTAGCAGAGGCGTGAAGTGACAGGAGGGGCTCAAGAATACTGGCCTAAAAAGCTGTCACCATAATTTCATGTCGGACGTTGTTGAGACCAGTCCATCGTCTGCACTAGGCTTAACATCGTAGCTAATTTTGTTAGTCTTTTAGTCACCGTAGTTACTGCGCTCAATCCAAAGGGTGTCCTTTTTTTTCTGACGAGAGCTTAGCGTCGTAAAAAAAAAAAGAATAAAAAGAACAAATGCAACAGAAGGTAAAGCAAGACCTCTGTTGATTATCTCTCCAGACATTTAAAAAGAAGAAAAATCACCTATATTATTATATCTGTCATAAAAATTTATCAACACCTATTAAATATGTGTTTAAATATGTTCCATATGAACTACAGGATGTGAAATACCATTACTAAAACACACACATCTAAAGTACATACAGTACAATATGTACTGAGTATGATATGCAGGGTTTACTGACTCTAGATGTAATCATAATAACTGCTGCAATCAAGATAAAAATGACTAAAATTCTGCCAGTATCATTATAATATTATTATTCATATCAGAAACTGAAGTATAAACCAGGCTCCAGATACCCTTCATAAGATTGGTTTTACATCCAGTCCCTGTTTCTGAAAGATGATACTTGAGCTTCACCTAAAGGGAGATTTGAGACCCCAGGCTGTCTGACCAGATGCTGCACCAAGTGTCGCTACATCTGTTGCAAGTGCTGAAAATAATGCATTATAATAAATTACATTATCGCAAAATGGCAGCTAAGATGGGAAAATTGCCTAAAGGTGACAACGTTCAAAGCCTACTTTATTCTAGATCGTTGCCAAGCATGTGTCCCCTTAAAGACTAAATTCAGTGGATATTGTTTTTGCTTTTATTCATAAATTTAGAGGCAGCCTAACAGATGAGACTAAATAGGATCAGCCGATGTTCAGCTGATATAGTCAAATTGTCTGCAGGTGGTTTTGCATAAATAGCCCACTGCCATTTTCTCTAACGTGGATGAAATACTGCATCTGTCACAGCAGAACAACCCCTTTCACTTGCTGGAATAAGAGACACCTGGTCAGCTTCATAAAGGAAGGCTAAATACGGCAAAACTGTGGATTTCTGATTCTCTGTGATAATATATCTCAGGTATTTAGGCTGCAAAGGCATTCCATTACTGCACTGCAACCAAACACGTCTTTTGTACGTCCTCATGCAGTAGATATGTGCAGGACTATCTAAGCAACCTTTTTTTACTCCTCACGAATTGTGTGCTAAAGCTGAAGATCAGGCCAACTTACTCAAAATACTCCTGAGCGGGGGTGGCTTTGTAAATGTCACTGACTGAGCCGTTGTCAGCCCAGTCGGAGCAGTTTGGACTGTTCCACGTGTTGTTGCAATGGACCCACGGTAGCTCGCCAGTGAACGAGGAGAAGAGGTAGAACATTGCCCATGAGATGATGACATTATAGTAGAAACCAACATAGAGGGAGATGAGGATCACTGTAAAGCCTACGCCTGTTGAGGGAAACATAAATTAATTGATTAGTTTAATGTCCTTCTCGTGACCAGACGTAACATATTTCCCAAAGTGCACACCATAAAGCACAATCTTTGGGTCTCTGTGAATATACAGTAGCCAGTGCTACATGCCTGCAGTCTCACAAAAAAAAAAGAAACAACCTTCAAACGCTGCCTCTTTATGCCTTAATTATCAATCCATCTACCCTTTCTGTAAATCTGAAACAATGTCCACTCTTCTAAGGCTGTATTTAATTGTTAACCTTTGCTAGCAAGCATAACCGCAACTGTGCCTTATTGATTTCTTTGTAATGTGGATGTGATATTTGTCCAGGGAGCCATGTCTCTTATTAGCGCCACATGCGGCCGTGCTATCTCTCAATCTCCCTTCAACAACCCTTTCCAAGTCCTTTTTTCTTCAAATGGATTGATCCTGGGAGGAAACCAGCTTTTTGATCAGAATAATTACTGTCAATACGGGCATGTGTACGTGTATTTGAATAATTACTGTTATCCCCCTGCTGAGAGACAGAGAGAGAGTGAAGCGTGTGATTAGAACGTCAACATACTCTGTGTGGTCCCTGACAGACGGCACATGCTCCGAGGAACACACATAGAGGAAAAACATGAAGCAACACGTACACACTGCAGGCCACCTTCAGACCAACAAGGGCACGATGCCACACAAGACAGCCTTATGGCTTCTTACTGTGGAGCAACAGATGGTCTGCTGTTATCAGAGGTAACTTCTTCTAAAAAATCAAAGGAAATTCAGAGAAAGTTACGGATGAATGCACGCAAATTAAAGCTTGTTTAAAAAGCGTAAAAAACAGAGCCAAGTAAAGTGTATCATTAAATTTCCAACCCATGACTTTGCTTAGAAACGTGAATCGGACTTCATGTTTGTTTCTCCATTAGTGTATGTTTGGATGGCATTTCTCCTGAACTGCGCTTTGCTTAACGGTGTGTTGAAAAGTACCCAGAACAAGCGTCAGCCACTGTTACCTGCCACTGGGTGACACAAAAGGATGCGGACAATCAGAATAAAAGTCTAAAAGCCCAATTTTCATTTGCTTTCCATGTGAGTGCCAGCAGAACCTGATGTTCCGGGGAGGATAAACAATGCCTGTCGCTGCTCAGCTCAGAGACAAGCAGACAAAAGAGACTGGCATGTGGACAGGCAGGCATGTGGGCAGACAAGCAGACAGAAAGACACGTAGAGATTAAAGGGAGAATGTTAGCAGACAGACAGCCATGTAGGCAGGTGGACATACAGAAAAATGCAGCTCGTCCCATGATCTGCATATGTGAGCAAGTGTCTGTCACATTTGATTTTACCTTCAGACATTTTACTTTCCTACCTTTAAATATGGGACATATCTTCCAGACTCCTGCTGCCCCCTCTCTGTTGTACTGACCCAGAGCCAGCTCCATGTAGAAGAGAGGCATGCCTGCTATCACCATGAAAAACAGGTACGGTACCAGAAATGCACCTACACACACACACACACACACACACACACACACACACACACACACACACACAATTTTAAAAATAAATACATTTATTTACTTATGTCTTGAAGAAATGATCACACCTGTAAATTCAAAGAACAGCATCAGTTTAGTGCCAGTTTACAGGATCATATGCAGTGTCAACGCAGATTTTGAAAATGTCGAATTTAGTATTTTTTAATTTTTCTTTCTATGTTAAACTGCCACTGTACAATTGACAGGTTTCTTTTGCCCTCTTTACTCTAATAACGGACTATTCTAATAAAATGAAAACACAATTTTCAAAAGAGGAGGCTCATATATAAAACTGTAGTTTGCCTGTGAAGATAAAGTTTATGCCTCTGACAGAACTTTTGTCATATTTCCTTACATACATATTAGACTTAGCGACGTGAAAGGCTGTGTGTTAGCCTCGACCATAGCTGCAGTATCATTTCATTTACAGCCACAGTATCATTTACAGCTCTTAAACATAATGAGAGCTCTATGTTAAACAGCCATAATTAGTGACACTGATTGTTAGAGCTAATCTATTCAGAACAGCTGTGGTGGTTTTTCCCCTATTTTGATCTTTGTAAAGGGTTGAAATAACAGCGACCATCATACACACAGATCTGAAGCACACACAAACATGTGCATGTAGTACATGCATGCATAAAGTACTCTAGCCTGTAACTAATTCCTCATTTCTCCTCTTTCTTCTCTCTCTGTTTCATTATTTTTCTTTTTTGCCTTTCCTTTCAACACAGTCACTGTGTGTTTTGCCCTCCTACCCCTCTCAATGTGGCAGACTAATCCCCTGGACTGGGGTAAAAAAAGAAAGAAACAAAGGAAAAAACAACACAGCTTCCTCACGCCAGTCTCTTCATCAGTCTCACCTCCTCCATTTTTGTAGCAGAGATAAGGGAACCTCCACACATTTGCCAAGTCCACAGCAAATCCGATCACGGACAGGAGGAAGTCAATTTTCTTTCCCCAGGTCTCCCTCTCTTCCTCCCCACTGGGGTTAGTCTGAGTCGGAGTTGGAGTCACTAAGGTGGTGGATGTGAACTGAACCCCATTCTGTTCTTTTACAAGTATCAGCTCCACCTGAAGGGTCACCAAGTTTAAAATCAATCATGCATAACGCAGAATGGAATATTGCAAACACATTCATGTTCAACATGTTATTCATGGCGATGTATTAGAAAATGTACTGTAAAATACTATTATTTGTACTATTTTTACCATTTTTGTCATTCTTTAAAAAAAGCATCATATTTGTATAATACTGATTTTTACACTGCACTTACCAGGCATTCACGTTATGCACTACCACATAGGGTTTTTTTTTGTTTTTTTCATGTCTTTTGCACTATATAGTTTCGTACAATATAAAGAGTCACACAGATTAGAGAGCAAATTTAGTCATTTCATAAATTGAGACCCTTGCACAGTAACAGCACTGCATGTCTTAGATGTGTACCGACCTCTTTTGGACCCATCGTGTTGGAGGTGGGTTTTTCTGGGGCTACAACTGAGGACATCACGGTGCAAAATGGTAATAGGTGAAATCTCGGTAGGTGAAGCTGACAAGTCTTGAGCACAAAATGAGACAGAAAAAAAAGGAGGGATTTTTTTTTATTCCGTTTACGAAAAATAAGGTTTTTGGTGCAAGTATAAAAATCATCAAAGGGATCACTGGGATGAAAATTAAAGATTAAGAACAATATAATGAGATGCTTTTAAACACTGAAACGGTAGCATAAGTATATAAAAAAAAAAATTCTTAAATTTGGCACAAGCAAGAGAAAGAGAAAACGCAACTGAGAGTGATTTGATTCAGACTGAGGGTAACAAGAAGGGATGGGGGAGCATGTCTACAAGGTCATCACAGCATGCTCATTTTATTTCACACGTGCTGATAACCATTTTCTTGCAGAATGGCCTAGTATCTTGATGATGCATGCTATCTACCAACATGTTGTACTCCAGATTTAATCTTGGTTAAAAATTATTTCACAAAAATATTTTTTTATGTGAAGTAAAACACAATATTAGGCCCCAAATTGCCATTTTCATTCTTTTCTTTTTGTTTTTTTGTTTTTGTCGAAATCTTTTCAAAAGGATTGCATCAAATCACTGTAATTAAATTGCAAAAAATGCTAAATTTAATTTTTTTTTTTACTTACAACACAGGATATAACTTAATACTATTAATACAGGGAAATACAGAGCACAAAACATTGTAAACTGGAAAGTGAAATTCTTACCTTTTAGAAATAATAGCTGAACCCAGATGTCAGTTTGGATTTAATTCCAGTGCTGATGTTCTTCAGTGTGCTGTAAACTGATGCTGATCATATTTACGCAGACCTTCCTTGATAAGTTAGACTCAAAGCAAGAGATGTTAAGCACAAACAGAAGGGAGGAAAAGGCTTTTTAAGATTAACTGGAAGATATTAGATGATAATTAAGAGAGAAAAAAATTAGGAACTGGCAATCTATGAGTTATAGAAAGCCCTCCCACCCTCCTTGGCTCCACTGACAGACACAGAGAGCCCCGAGTACCCTGTGGGTTTGTATGGAGATCTGTCTGCGGGACCACTCTTGAAATATGAGAAACAATCAACAACACCCCCCCATCACCGTCACTCTCCTCCCTCCCACCTCGTTCAAGCTTCATGTCTTCCTCCTCCTCTCTCACCCATCATATATCCATGTAAGTGTGAGGGGGTAAAAAAGCAAATACAATATTGCAACACTTATTCCCAGATGCACGCACCTTCAGCATCGTTATCGTCCTCTTGATTCAGATACATTATAGCTGTATATAACATAAGCACCTAATCTTTTCTGGCCCAAGGATAAGACAGCAGTGAGAGCTTAAAGCTTAAAGATTTATAAAATAAAGTACAATAAAATTTAAAAAAAAACATAAATAAATTAAAATATATAATTTTATTAATTACATTGAAAAGCCTAATTTTGCATCTATTCTACAGCTGTATTGGTAAATGGACTGATTCTTATATAGTGCTTTTCTACTCTCCCGGAGCACTCAAAGCGCTTTATACAACATGCCACATTCACCAATTCACACAAGCACTTTCTTTTCTGCTTTCTATCCACTATTCACACCTTCATACTCCAATGGATGCATAGTCAGTATCTTGCCCAAGGATATTTGGCATGCAGACTGAAGGAGACAGGGATCAAACCACCAACCTTCCAGTCAGTAGATGACCTGCTCTACCTCCTGAGCTACAGCGACCCCTTATATATGGTAGAGGGGTTGTGGTTAAAGCTGTTCATAGACTTTCTTGGTTTTATGTTCAGGGAACTCACCTTTAACAGCAAGACAGTTGGCATTAATTCATTGCAATCTCAATACCCAAAGTAGTAAGGTGGTAGGAGAAAGACGGTGGGAGAAAAAGGAGAAAACTTTACAGCTCCTTCAACCTGCCAAAATAAAACTATTCAGTTCATCTGAAATTAATTGGCAGTGGGGCTGAGGCATTATCACCATTATATGATTATAATAATCTGTCATAACAATTTTAATGTATAATTAGTAAAAATGTATTTTAATTTGTCTTAAAAAATGTCTAAAAAACAAAAATAAATACTTAAAAAGGTTGGCTTGGCTGAATCAGCATGGACACAGAATACCATTATGCAACAAACTGCAATGATTCAATCGCACAAAATAAAATCTCTAACTTGGTTTCACCTGAGATTCAGGCTAGCTTATAACAATACCTGTCTCATGGAGCAGTTAGCATTAGCGAAAACCCTCAAAAACAATGAAACACTGGGAGCAGCAGCAAGAAAACACAACAGTATATAATAATAATATGCATGGAACCCTATCCCACTTGAAATCAGTGTCAGTAGCACAAAGAACACACACACACACACACACACACACACACACACACACAGAAAATACTAATTGAAATAAGTGAAACTTTGGTTTGAGGCTTAATAGTATGAAGCAGAGATAGAAGCAAGGTGTTTTGGGAGTTTTTAATATATTTTGTCTCTTATATGTAAAACTCAAGGTTAACATCAAAGGTCTTTCTTACTTGATCCCCCCTTCTACCTTTAAAAAGATCTCAGTGACTAAGTGACACACCGTGTCCAAGCAAAAATGTCATTACCTGTAATGTTCAACAGGCAAAACAGAATCAGCACTGACACTTAGACCCCTTCCATTTCAGATTTAACCACAGCAGGACCAGGGCATTGAATAACCCAATCAGCCTGCCCCCCTTGGACAGACTTATGACTCATGTTTAGAATGGCAACTTGTTGTTTGCAAGCCAATCATGGTGATCAATTGTCCACCAACCCCAGCTCAACTGACACAATACACAACGCACACACCTTTAAAGTGCAATCATCCTTCAAGCCTCGTATCAGAAGTTGTTGGGTCGATGTAAGCCATGCTGGAATTATGAGGTTTCCGACAGAGCTTGGACAACGATGAGTTGAACATAATTGAGTGTCTTGTTTTCATAAATGCAACAGCTGAGACCCAGAGGAGAAGGGTCACGAGGAGGAGGGGAGCAAGCAGGAGCAGAAGATAGGCGAGGGTGAGGAAAGAACGGCAGGAGTAAATGAAGGGCAATGGAAAAGAAAAAAAATGTTAAAATGAGAAGAATATACAGTACTACTAGCTGGTAACTACTACAACCTGGAATTTTCCTTTTCATTTTCTCCTTTGCATAAGCAGTTACATGTAGATGATGATTTGAGAGGGTTAGTAGAAGCACAAGCCTGCTTTTCTCCTTGTGAGCACCGTCTGCTTGAAAATGAAAGGAAGGAAAAAAGAAATACAGGAGAAGGAATGAGGACAAATTCTTAACCCATTGAGTCATGAGCATAAGCACTGATTTCAGACAATAAGAACATTCCTCCCCTCCACAGACTAACCTATTTAACCTCCTGAGCATCACAGTGGGGACTCCTGAAAGTCTAATTTAATAATAAATGATTTTTGAAAAAGTTTTATTACTCACTTGTGTTCTCTGGGAAAATACCATTAGCACTTTTCAGTTACATACAAAGCAACAATAATAATTCTTACATACAGTTAGTGAGTAACTGGTTTCAACTAACCGAAGAGTCTACAGCCATTGTAATTGCTCAGGGAGTACATACACACTGAGGTTTTGTACTAAATGCTCATGCAAGCATGGTAGCATATTGTTGTTGGATGTTTTACACAATGGCAGAGTTTGAGAATTGCAGGGTTCTGTAGTTGACATGAAGAAATTGATACATTAACACTAGAGGTCACACTATAGAGGCCTCCAAGTAACAACAGTGCATGGAAAATAAATTAATTTAATTAAATGAATTACACACTCATGGAATTAAAGGAAAAGTCAAGGGATGACCAGTATTGCTAGCATCCATCCCCTGTGAACTTTGAATGTCTGTATGTAACCCATTGTGTACATGTATAGTGTGTTACACGTACATAATTTATGACAAAACATTTCACTGTGGTTCAAAGTGGTGGAACTGGGTGAACAGAACAGAGACTTCTCTAGAGACATTAAAGTATGTCTGACAAAAGACAGAGCAGGAGGGAAATTAAATGGCTGAATAGAATTGTGCAAACCATTTCATAAACTTGACCTCAACTTACTGTGAGTCACACCATTTGTTAGATATTTAACTTAAATTGTACCATTATGGATTTCTCCTACACCAGTCTCCATCATGCAGCCTACTACGCAGCTCAACATAGTGGACTTAACTTAAAAAAAAAAACAAAAAAAAACCCCACTGCATTTTCTCTGTGTTGCCTCAAGAGGGAGGCATTTATGCAATAACAGGTCAAGAAAATAGATGACTAAGAACATGTGGCCTAACTACTTTTCTATCACCCTTCTAATTCATGGTCATAGATGTAAGGCATACATGGAAGGTTAAAAGAATCTAAAAACTGATGCTGCAATTACACTTTTCTCAATATCTTTAACATGAGTTAAACAGTAAAGCTAAATTCATAATTACAAATAGAATTTTTTTTATTGCAAAGTCTTTCTTGCACTGATGTAGACGTCATTGCACCCCAACCTCACATAATAAAACCTATGTTACAGAATGACCCAATAACACTGTGACAGAGAGAGGAGGAGTGTTGATGCTTCTTTAATTCCATCGGCGAGTCACATTAACAAGTTATATTATAGCAGTCCTGAACAAATTCAAAACTCTCATTCATCAAAATGCATTAACAAAATAAAAACAAAAACTTGTTCAGAAAAAAGTTTGAAGTAAAGCTACAGGAGAAAAGTAGTTCAGTTTAATGGTCCATGTACAGTGAGCCATCAGAAAGATAATATCGCTCTTTCAGAGTACACAAGTCTTTCGTCTTAGGCTCACTGTTGGATAAACCGTTTAAGCAGGCAGTTATAGCATACAAGTTCTCTCATAGGTTTACATTTTCTCAGACTGATACAAAGTCGGGGGGGAAAAAAAAAAAAAAAAAAAGTCATGAAAGGAAATTGAAATAGTATTTTCATATAGCCCCAATGCAGAATTGTTCTGAATATAAATACTGACTATATAAAAAGCACATCTTTGACTTGAATACATATCATAGTACGTCATCATCCTCTGACCTTCCAGTGGAGCTTTCCATTTAAAATAAAACTGCAGGAGGGGTCACTGTGGCTCAATAAATCGCATTCTCTGTCAGGTGCTGAAATATTGATTTCCTGTTTCAGCCATAATTCAAAATAAGATTCCCCATCTATATACAAAAACAGTATGGTTTCAAACATACAGAGTGAATTGTTAACTATGCATTAGAAAAATCACATCACTAAGAGGTACATTTAATACTTATCCATTTCACGGTGCAAACAGGTTTAAGTCATTCAAATCTTTACACTGATGCCAGGTCCTAGAAGTTCACAAATTCAGTTTCAGGCTACAAAAATTCCACAATCCTGAGACGAAGCAGAAAAGTAGGGCTAAAAAGGGAAGGGGGGCAGCTTTCTTTGTGATCTATACTTTTCTCTGTGCTCCCTTTACTGTAACAAATACATGAGAAAAAAGAATCACATTAAAATGACCTACAATACTGTTGTCTACAAATGGAACACGCTTTAGAGCAATGTGAAATATTTAAGAAGAAAAAGCTACTAAAGTGCAAGCACAAATTGATAAAACTTCAAAAGACAAAGTAGTATGGAGACGATACAAAAAGATTGTCATGACATGTGTGCAGTCTGGAGTCTATGTATGATGTGGCCCGTCATGTGGCGGTTCTTCACCTCAGGGCTCGACATATGTACACACTCACACTTTACTTAGTTCAACCTGCGCACGTCACACATTAGTAAAACATGGAGGACGGGGGAGGGAGTGAAAAAGACAAAACAAAACCCTTGAAAACCTTAATTCTTTAGGAAAATGTCCACTGGAGATCAGTGCCGAGTGGCTTCCGATTGTGACAAGATTGTCAATACATTCTTGATTTTCGCATAAAAATTCTACAGATTCAAGGCTATCGGTTTCCATATGAAATCTGCATTTTCTTTCTAAGGAGTCAGCTCATCACCAATAGTAATAATATAGCAATAAACCTTTCATAGTGTAGGAGGAATACAGCACAAAAACAACTGCATTATTACACAAAGAAAAATAAAATGTGGCTCATTTGTCATCAATAAAATCTGCAGAGAAGATCACAGATCTTTGTCATGGCAGTGAAAATAAAAATCAGTCATATACGTATATCAAAAATTCACAAAATGTCCTGCATTTGGAATATTCAAAATACATATAAGAACTCTTCAAAAGCATACATCTTGAGAAGGCTTAAGAGATGTGAAATATTGCTTCACTGGAAGCCATAATGGGATACATATACACTATGTATGATCACAGATGAGATGGGAATGTGATTTAAAATAATCTCCCCAAATCCCTCATTTTATTTACGTTTCCAAAAAAAATCTGACCAAAGAACTAAATAAGGGACTATTTAACCTTAAACTTAATTTCCATTAAATCCCTTCACTCTCATTAAAATTGAAATAACAACCCCACCTCCTTACTGAGTGACTAAATCAGACCCCTGGAGGGAGACGGGGGAGGGGGGTACCAAAAGTAAAAATATAAGTACAGGCGGACATTTCAAATAACAGACTGGTCCCTCAAATGTGATTAAATGCAAAGATGTTTGGATCTAAAACATGCCTTGGGGTGTATGAAGCACAATGTTACAGATGACTAAGGAGCAAACTCCATCCTGGAAGTTATTAGGGAAGATTAATTGACAATAATATGGTCCTACAAGGATAACAGTGTAATGCAGAAAATATACTTTTGTCTTTAAAATATCCAACTAAGCTACTTAACTGAATGTGCTTTCAGCGGTCACGTACAGCTATGTTCTTCCACTCTTCTCAGCATTACACAACTACCTCAAAAGGACAGTACAAACCTAGAAGGTGACGTTAAATCATCAAATGCATTTTTGGTCCAAGTATAATTTCTTTTAAAACTTTTTTTAAAAAAAACCTAAAAACTTATGTGGGTGAGAAATGACCAAACTGTGGAATGTGCATGCATATGATCCATTGAGCGCCAAAAATTGTGACATCATACAAGTTTTTCAATTTTGTCTCTGAACCCTGAGCGAAATCAAATATTGTATTTATGTACAAATACACCCACACACACCCACACACACACACACACCAGGCTCACAGCAAGTACGACCACAAACTTGCAGAGACCTGAGTTAACCTCAAATGTCGCTAGTGAAGCTAAATACTTCAAGTAGTCAAACAGTTGTCACTGGTACCCTCAGGCCTTCCTTTTTCAATACTTAATTCTCAGTCCTGCTTAAATGAACTTGAGCCCATCCTTTCTGCACTTTCTACTCAAAAGGCAGCTATCACAAAGAGAGGAAATGGATAAAAGTTACAAATCAATGATAACCAAATACAGATAACCAGGGCTCGTTTTGTTCAGTTTCCCCTCATTTATATATTTAAAAAAATTAAAAAAAAATTAAAAAAAAAAAATCAAACAAAAGGACAGTCCATACTCTGTTAGAGGGAAAAGAATTTGCCCTAGAAATACTAATATGTGCCTGCGCTTCAAGTATTCAAGTATTGTAACCGAAACAGCCATTGTTTGGCATTCTGACAAATCTTACTGTGGAAGAGGAAAAAAAGTAACAAAATAAACTTTTTAGAGGCTGAAAATCTCATAAATTTCAGGGATACAAGAGTAATAAAAGGGTATGGTAAACTTGATTTCGGTATTTGTGATTAATGAAAGATAGTCCCTTCTTATTCAGCAATTTACAGCTCCCATTACACAACATCCCTCTCACCAGGAGAGGGGTTTGCTTTTCCCATCCAATTTCTCTAAACTCTTTTAGTTGTGTTTCTTGAGTCCATCTATTGTGCCATCGTGGTCGCTGAATTCGGGACAGATACCGTTAGCCGTTTTGCTGGTGGCGGCTCCTTTCACTTTCACTGTGGAGAGGCTGGGCCGGGTTTGGTGATCATTGTAGGGAGCACTGTGGAGGTCTGTGTTTTCTGTGTACAGGTAGTCCTCAGCAAAGTCTGGGTGGTGCTCCACAAAGTTTCTGAATTTGTCTGCGAAAAGACCACATGGGGGTGCCAGAGACAAAGGCAGCATTAGGAAAAACTGCCAAGAGACAGAGGGCATCTTAAAATAAAGTGTCCTGGTTGCCAAATCTAATCTAATGCATGAGGGGAAAAAACTCACTTTGATAACTAATTATAGCTCAAAAGAATACAGTGAAATATTTTTATGGACTTTTTATTTGGTCTCTTACCAAATGTGATCTTCCCTGTGTCGTCCACGTCGATGGCGGTAAACAGATGTGACACGCTGATGTGACTCACTCCTAAAGCTGTCTTAAGTATAACTGCTAACTCGCTTTCTGTGATGGCACCATCCTCCTCTGCCTCAAACATCTGGGGAAGATGAAATATGATAAGATTAAAACATATTCTCTTCCCCTTTGCTTTAGGGCCACTTGAACAGCATATAAGGTGACAGTCCTTGCTCAACTCAAATATCAAGCAAGTAAGAAGAGAACATTATTATGCTCTTCTCACCTTACTTCATCAAGCTGATTTATAGATACCCAGAGTAACTGATCGGCTTCAGTGAAACCCTAAATGCACACTTCATCGAGCATTTTGAAAGGCTTTCAAATATGGGACAAATATAAATGTACTACCCAGAACATGCTTTAATGGAGCAAATGTTATGCTGGTGCTAAGGAAGCACAAAAGTATTCTGCCAGTTGGTCAGATAAGCATAAATCTTACCTTAAAGGCCAATTTCATTGTTTCCAGAGTTTTGGCAGGCCTGCATACAACAGATAAGGCTATCACATATTCTCTAATATCCATTCTGTTATCTTCATGCTGAAAAGACAAGAGACCACAATAAAAATGAAATCAGACTGTGAGCAAGACTGCTATGTTTCACAGAAACATCTAGCCGATAGCCATTTAGGTCAAAAACACATTGCAGCAACAAATCTTTTCTTGTTTAGGTTCCATTATGCAAATATGCACACTGGGTTCAGTTTAAAGAAAGCGCATACAATCCAGTTTTCTAGAAGCCCTTTCTCATCAAACTACTTCAATCACGCCCCAAACTATAACGAATATTGCTTCAGTTGTGCATTTTTCTAAAACTGCACTTCTGCATTTGCATAATAAACACAAAATGTGAAAATAATAAAACAAAACGCACTCAAGTAGCAGCAGTTACCACTGTGAAAGACTGCAGAGCAATCATGGTTGTCAGTAAAAGGTCGCTGCAGTTTTTACCTCGTCAAAAAGACCAAACATGTCTCGCAGCATATCTGAAACTGGCACATCGAGGAAGTGTGCAAAGCCTTCCAGTCCCAGCTTCTGCCCCTCCAGCTTCCTGGCTCTGTTCCCATACTCCTGCAAAACCTTCTCAGAGTTCTGTGGTTTCAGTCTGGGACAGCGAGAGAGAGAAACAGATAACTTTTAATAATAACATAAGAATAACAGTGTAAGCAAGGACTTGTGCGCCTGAGATTAAGGAGCTATGACAACTCTGTAGACTTTACAGTTACACTATACTATATTTAATGTGCACCGTTTTACTCATTTGCATTTCTTCCCCAACAAGCTACACATTTCTCTCCGTTTCGACCCTTTCATTCTTTGCCAGACAAAATCCCGAATCCCTGCAGAGTCCCTGCAGTGTTGGGAGAATATTTACTTACTTAGTCATCTTTGATAGGTTTATTGCCTTGGAAAGTTTGAATGACTCACCCCAGTCTCCTGACAAGCTTGGCAAACTCCAGCAGACAGGTGTCGACTGGCAGCCTCAGCTGGCCTTCTGCCATGGCCAGCTGGCAGTCTTCAAATGAATAATCTGTGATGGGTACCCCCAGGGCTCTGTGCATCACACAGGAGAGATAATGATGGGACATCAGTTTGTGCAAATCAATATGAACTTTGCTTAAGGCCAATAACACAGAGAAAGTATCCGATACATCAACTTTGAAGTTGAGAACAATGTTCCAAGTTTTCTCCATGAATCTGCAGAGCTGAAGTTTCTCATTTGTAGCTCAAAGCAATAATGCACAAAATATAGGAATTTAGTAGGCAAGAATAGGGTTTAAACAGCATAAGACTATGATAACTAAGTGGTTCCCATTCATTTAGGATTTTATTTTATATATAATTATTATACTTACATAGAAAAATGAAAAGTTTCTAAACAGTGTATATTTGATTTAATGATTAGATGACAATGGAAATCTAAAAGAAGATGTGCATTAATAAAACTTTAAACCCTTAAGTTGTTTACCCCTTACACAAACCAAGTCCTACAGTAATGGACACATGAAATATAAAAACATAGCCTGTAAAAAAAATGGGCCTGCATATTTGTGTGTAAACCTGAGCACCCATTGGACTGGACTTAAACTGTGGGATACTGCATACTCATAGGCTTGTGAATATTACTCTGCTTTGTTCTCCTTAATTTGTTAAATGCATTACATGTTATGTATAGAATCTGAACTGAAGCTGACAAATGAGATCACAATCTCAGTGTTTACTACTGTCATATAGCAATGGACTTGATGTCCCTTTGCAGCTAGAGGGATCACCCCCTGCTGGCCATTAAAAGTAATGAATGATTAAGGGACTTCTGCAATGGCTGCACTTTTAAGACATACAGACAGACAAACGGTATACATGCTGCATTCACCGTTTTTAAATGAAGAGGCAAAATAGGAATAATAGAATAACCCTCAGTCAACTTTGTGTGGTGCACATTAAATTGTTGAAATGTATATCATATGATCAATTATTTCAACGTACTTAGCCATGACACGTCTCACATTGATGGCAAAGAGTGCAGGATTCTTCTTCTCCTCCTCTGAGGGTGTATAGATGGGAAGAAACTGTAGAAAGCCCCCCCCCCCAAAAAAAAAACCAAACAAAAAAAAAAAAAAAAAAAAAAACAAACCAACCAT